>RPOG01003481.1:2249-35278 GCA_008086565.1 Thalassoma bifasciatum
AAAAAACTTTTGTCCCGTAATTTTCACCTTGTCAAATGTCAGGGTGGTGCAACCGTAACATTAGACTTTTATTTTAAAGTGAAGAGAATAAAACAGGAAACAGGAAACTGCATCAGCCAGAGGAGCCCAAATGACATTTGTGACCAAGTGGAAAAGTTTGTAGATTTCTCTGAAATACTGATAAAAAAGGTTTTTTCACTTCATTGGTGACTGGAACAATTTCCATGTCAGGTGGAACAACCAATGTAATAATGTGAAATGTTATTTTAACATCAAATTATTTATCTTATTCACAAATAAAAGAAATGAAACACACAAAATGAAAATGTATGAGTCACTACAGACACTTGAGAGATACTTGCCAATAATTTCGCACAGAAAAAATAACAGGAACATATAAATATATTTTCATATATTTGGTTGCTCCACCTGACATTTTTGGGTGCTCAAATTAAAAATACTAAAAAATAATAAACCTAAAAACTTTGAAATGTTGGTCAACTACTGAAATCTGTTAGAAAACATAATTCTTCTCTCAGAAATATGTTTTTATCCATTTTCAAAGAACTTTAAAAATACGTTTTTAGACCCTCTTTTTGTCGTTGACCCATGAGTGTTAATGGATGCCCCCAGTGGACACTTGAGGAACTGCAGCTTTAAAATCACTGCTTGATCCAGAGTTTGGATTGAGTTGTGATTTAATCTGACTGATCCAGTTATTTAATCAAGCATCATCATTAATAGAGATTTGGTTAAATAATTCAAACGTCCTGCCTCAAAAATCTGTGGGATTAAACCAGATTAAGCTCAATCTTCTGCCTCTTTGTCTCCACCCGAAGTTTTTCTGCTCAGACAAGCTGCAGCTCCATTTGGACTTCTTCGACCTCCGACAAATTAGAGCAGAAAATCTCTGATTTAGACGTCTTCTTCACAAGTAGAAGACCTCAATAAGACGTCTCAATCTCCGACGACGAAGGAAGTCCTCGACAAATGGACACTCGTCTTTTTGTGTGTCCACACAAACACAGCGAGTGACTGGTGTTTGCAGTCCAAGTCACTTCTTTGTTGAGCTCAGACTGAAATGATTCACAACAAAGATCCAAGAAAAGATCCACAACTTAAACCAGAGGAGAGGGAGGACGTCACACACACACACACACACACACACACACACACACACACACACACAGAGACCTGCAGACGCTCTAATTGGAGACAGGTGAATAATTGGTGGATTAAGGCGCCGCCCTCGGTCTGGATTGGCTGGGTGTGGAGGAATCAAGTTAAGTGTGATTACCTGCTCATTACACACACAAACGCCGCCGCGGTGTGTTTAGGATTAACCACGTTATGACTGATTCCTCCTGATTCCTGTGTCAGACTCTCAGACAGACGCAACGCCGTCGCTAGGCAACGCAACAACAAGCAGCCTCCAACGCCATCCATCACACGGGATCAGGAAGACGCTCGGAGGAAACTTTCAACTTTCAACAGAGAAAAATGGTTTTAAAAGTCAGGCCAAACACTGGGAGATAAAGAGAATAAAACCTGGTTTTAGTTTCACCCAAACAAACTTTAGGAAGGAAACTGTAGACGCAGAAAGGAAGAGAAGAATCAAAACTTGATTTTGACTTTTCTCATAATTTTTCACTTTTTCTCTTAATTTAGCTTTTTAATCTAAAACTAAAATTTTATTTTGACTTTAAGAAAATGTCCCATATTTTTGACTTTTCCTCATAACTTCGACCTTTTCTCATCAAATTTGACTTTTTAATCTAATCATTTTGATTTTTTCCTCATAATTTTGACCTTGTATCATCAAATTTGACATTTTATCCCATAATTTTGACTTTTTCCTCATAACTTCAACCTTTTATCATCAAATTTGACTTTTTATCTTATAATTTAGACTTTAAAGTTAAAAATACGGACACTTCTCTCTTCATAATTTAAACTTTAATTCTCAAAGTTTAAATTTCTGTCCTTAAACTTCTGACTTTTTATCCCAAAATTTTGACTTTTTTTCTCATAATTTTGACCATTTATCATCAAATTTGACTTTTTATCCCATATTTTTGACTTTGTCCTCATAACTTTGACCTTTTATCATCAAATTTGACTTTTTAATCTAATAATTTTGATTTTTGTTTTCTCAAAATTTGACTTTTTGTCTCATAACATAGACTTTCAAGCTCAAATTTCATCTTTCTGTCTCAAAAGTTTTAAAGTTATCTCAGAATTTAGACTGTAATATCACACAATATTGACTTTTTTCATACAACTTTCACTCTTTGGTTCAAAATATTGATATATGTCCCATAATTTGGCCTTAATTCTCAAAATGTTGACTTCTTTCCTTAAAATTCAGACTTCTTATTCACAAATGTTTTCATCTTCCCTTTATTTTGACTTCTCTCTTAATTTTCACTTGTTATCTCTTTGATTTTTTTCCCCCCTCTCTAAATTTGACTGTTGATCCTAAAACTTGGACTTTTAAGCTCAAATTTAAACTTTTTGTCTCAAATATTTTGGAGTGATCTTACAATTTTGACTCAAGTATCCCAAAATATTGAGTTTTTATCTTACAACTTTTACTTTTTAGCTCCAAATATTGACATGTGTCAGAGTTAGAACAGCTTTATAAACAAACACTTGGACATAAAGAGAATAAAACCTGCTTTTAGTTTCACCCAAACAAACTTTAGGGAGTAAACTGTAAAGAAGAAGAACGACAGTTGAGTCTGACGTGAAGAAGAATCTTTCTTCTCCTCCTGAATGAAGCGCAGACGTAAACAAACAGCAACAACAACAACAGAGCGGAGGAGGATTCAACGTTTTCACCATGAAGTGACAAACCAGCTCCAGATTTAGCTGCAGCGTTAAAACCACCTTACATAAGTCACTCAGAGGTGGAGCAGCTACAAAGACAAAGCAGTGACAGAGTTACATGTTTATCTGATGACAAAAAGGTTCAAACTGACCCACGGCTAAGTCCCGCCCCCAAACACAAGGAGCCAATCACAGTGGGTAAAACCACTCCCACACACTCCAACACTCTCTGACTCTATGTTACTCTGACACAAAGTTTCCTGAGAGTCTGAAAGGTGACAGGTGTATTTTTAACCCTTTACTAAACCACATCTCAGCCCAGAAAGACGTTTCTTCTTTGGAGAAAGTTGTGCATTAGACCACAACAAGGATGCTTCCGTCTCTTCTGAGGCAACATGTCGTCACTTTCCTGTTTGGAATATTGTCAGCAGGAAACTTTGTGGCATTTGCATAGAAATGGTTTTCTTCTGGTGACTCGACCATACAGCCCATTTTTTTTTCAAGTGCCTCCTTTTTGTGCATCTTGACACTGATCAAAGTAAATAGATCACAGGTGAGGATGGTTACCTTTAGGAGACATTCAAACACATTTGTGTCGACTTGTTCATGTTTCAGGACAAAATCAAAATCAATGTTTGTTAATAAATGTCTTCACCCAGCCACTAACCAGGAGTAACAGAAACGTTTTTGTTTTCATTCATATTCTCTGAGAAAAGGCCAAGAAAATTATAAAATCTGCTGAGGTACATAAACTTTTAAGCAAAACTGTATTTTCCCTTTTCTATTTTTTGTATATGGGTCAATGACAAAAAGAGGGTCTAAAAACTTATTTTTAAAAAGTTCTTTGAAAATGGATAAAAACATATTTCTGAGAGAAGAATTATGTTTTCTAACAGATTTCAGTAGTTGAACAACATTTCAAAGTTTTTAGGTTCATTATTTTTTAGTATTTTTAATTTGAGCACCCAAAAATGTCAGGTGGAGCAACCAAATATATGAAAATATATTTATATGTTCCTGTTATTTTTTCTGTGTGAAATTATTGGCAAGTATCTCTCAAGTGTCTGTAGTGACTCATACATTTTCATTTTGTGTGTTTCATTTCTTTTATTTGTGAATAAGATAAATAATTTGATGTTAAAATAACATTTCACATTATTACATTGGTTGTACCACCTGACATGGAAATTGTTCCAGTCACCAATGAAGTGAAAAAACCTTTTTTATCAGTATTTCAGAGAAATCTACAAACTTTTCCACTTGGTCACAAATGTCATTTGGGCTCCTCTGGCTGATGCAGTTTCCTGTTTCCTGTTTTATTCTCTTCACTTTAAAATAAAAGTCTAATGTTACGGTTGCACCACCCTGACATTTGACAAGGTGAAAATTACGGGACAAAAGTTTTTTACATTTCTCAACAGCTTTAAAATTCTTTTTATTTGCAAAGAATGTTTTATTTAAAAAGGTTCAAGCATAAAATAATGCCACTGTATTTTTAATTTCCATTTACAATAACTGACATTCAATTTTTAGAGTTTAATTACTGTGGATACTTGTCAGGACGGTTGCACCACCTGACATTTTGGGGGTTTGAGGAACCAAAACACAAAAAAACATGTTATATTTTAATAGTTTAAAGATGTGTTCAAATAACACAGGTTTCATAGAATAAAGAAATACATGTGATGAAATACTCAATTCATGATGGAAGGAAATATTGCACTCNGGGGGGGGGGTGGACACGGAGAAATATCAGAAATTCTGCGGTCGGCGTGGGGCCGGGTGACCAGAGCCCCAAACATCTTGTAAGAATAACAGCGAGCGGAGCGGAGCGAGGGCCTGGGCGGACGCCATGTTTGTGTGTTGGTACATTCCTGGTGTGTGTTTTATTTTTCCTGCCCTGTCCCCTCGCGCTCCGTCTTCCCGGGGGGTTGGCCGGGTGGGGTGGGCACGGATAGCTGTGGTTAGGTTGGCGCTCTGAGGACGGGGGCGTTATTGCAGAGGAATCCCAGCGGGCGGCGATCAGATTCTCCATCCTGAGCTCGGACTCGGAGAGTGATAAGTGCGAGGACAACGCTTGTTTTGTTTTCTGATTCTTTTTACTCGCCGGTCCTCCCCCCTCCCTCCTCCTCCCTCCTCCCTCCTCACGTTGTTTTTCTAAAGAAGCCTCCTCGCCAAGAGCTGAAACAATAGCAAAGTTCTCCAAAGCCTCCCTGGCTTTAAACAATGCCATCAATCACAGCTCAGAGCAGCCGACACACACAAACACACACACACACACACACACACACTCATAAAGTGCAGATTGTCCTTTAACTCTTCATGTACACACACACACACACACCCCAGACTCTGCAGAGCGAGTGTTAAAAGACTAATGAGCAGAGAAGGTTTGGGACTGAGAGAAAACAGAAAAAAATGAGCCTGAAAGTCAGAACTCAGGGTGAATTATCCAACACTGTCAGCATCAATCCCTCTCTGGACGTTCACCAAAAACTGTTTTAAAGCATTTCCTTGTGGCCCAGAGTCCCTGAGGCTGTGTGTGTGTGTGTGTGTGTGTGTGTGTGTGTGTGTGTGTGTGTGTGTGTGTTCAGACTTGATTAAGCTCAGTTTGGGGATTACTTTTCATCTAAATGAAACTAAACCTTTCACTCCTTCGCCTTGAAAACCTTTTTTTTTTTTTTTCATTTCATGCAAAAATCTCAGATGTTAAGTTTTCAGATGACGTCACTCTCACGCAAACCTGAAATTCATCTGAAAAAGTTCATCACACTTTGGAAAAATCTACTTTTCTGATGTTTCAAACTTTTAAAAAGTCGCTTTGAGTCCAGTTTCACTGACGGTCAAACATGGAGGAAACTGGTGGAAACTGTTAGGGATGTAGCAGTTAACCCATTTTAAGATTAATTGGTCATAGTTAATTAATCCCGAGAGCTGTTTCTGTTCTTAGTTGTGATCGAAAGTTTATGTTTTGCACAGATTTTACTTTCACTGGACTTTCTCTCATGCATTCTTGATTATTCTAGAGGCCGTTTACACATCAGCAGTTCTAGGATAAAACGCGAAAGTGTTGTTGCCGCTTTCAAAAACAGCCTCAGAGTGGAATTTTTCTGACACCATTTCCCACCGTAGCTGTATAAGCAGCGAGCTGGAGCTTTCAGTGGAAATGCAGGCGTCATACTCAGCTCTGCACGTGCAAATTAAACCTTCACTGTGACGTGTGAACAACAACAAAAAGTGAGGCAAAAAACCAAGAATTGATGCAACAACAAAAAGTGATGCAAAAACCTAGAATTGATGCAAAAACAAAAGAGTGATGCCAATACAGAAAAGTGATGCAAAAATAGAAAAGTGATGCAAAAATAAAAAAGTGATGCAAAAATAGAAAAGTGATGCAAATACAGAAAAGTGATGCAAAAATAGAAAAGTGATGCAAAAATAGAAAAGTGATGCAAATACAGGAAAGTGGTGCAAAAACAGGAGTCACGCAAAAGCAGAAAAGTGATGAAAAAAAAACTGAAACGTGATGCAAATACAGGAAAAAGTGATGCAAAAACAAATAAGTGATGCAAATACAGGAAAGTGATGCAAAAATAGAAAAGTGAAGCAAAAACAGGAAAGTGATGCAAAAACAGAAAAGTGAAGCAAAAACAGGAAAGTGATGCAAACACAGAAAAGTGATGCAAAAACAGAAAAGTGATGCAAAAGCAGAAAAATGATGCAAAAACAGGAAAGTGATGCAAAAACAGAAAAATGATGCAAAAACAGGAAAGTGATGCAAAAACAGAAAAGTGATGCAAAAACCAAGAAGGTGATGCAAAAACAGAAAAGTGATGCAAAAATAGAAAAGTGATGCAAAAACAGAAAAGTGTTGGAAAAAACTGAAAATTGAGGTAAGAACAGGAAAATGATGCAAAATAGAAGAGTGAAAAAACGAACGTACCTTGAAGTAGAACTTATGTTGCACTTTTGTTGTGTGAGTTAACATGAAGTGTTTTTCTTCTTTCATCACACTTCTGTATTTGCACCTGTAGGCCACCGTAAAATGTGCATTTATTTCACATTTTCTGCCACCAGAGAAGAAGTTTTTGATATAAACTCCAGATAGCCAGCTCACCTCTTCTTCAGACTCTAAACTGTTGTCATGGAAACAGCTCCTACGGTTGTATCGCCAACTACAGGCCTGACATGATACTGCAGATTTTTTTATTTAGTGCATTTTTTTTTTGTTTTTGAGTGAAGCGTTGTTAAGTAAACGGGGCCTTGGTGATTGTGTACTGTCCGTGTTAAGGTTCCACTTTCAGATGAATCAGAAGCTGTGGCAGTAAATCTTCATCCATAGGTTAAAATTTCAGCTCATTGTTTAATTTTTTTATTTTAAGCTGAACTTCTCTTCGCTGACGCTTCAACTCCTCAGAGTTTGTGATTTTCAGTCTGAACCTTTAAGGAACCAGAGGCTGCAGCCGTCCAATCAGAGAGGAGAGAAAGTCCTGTTCATGTTTGTTCACGTTTGTTCATGTATGAATGAGTCCACACGTATGCTGGGGTGAGATGACCAGAGTTCACATGTAGAGTTTACACAAGGAGGGGGCCCAGCTAACCCCCCCCTCCTCTTCTCCTGCTGCTGCCTGTAAAGTGAGCGGGTAAAGTCCTGAGAGTCGTTCTGCAGAGGAGCGTCCTCTCTGTTTGCTCAGGGCTGATACCAGGAGGTCGGGGGGGGGGGGGGGGGGGGGGGGGGGGGGGGGGGGGTCAGGACAGAGTCCAGCCGCCCTGACCCCCTCACTCAGGGTTGGGCCAAAGCAACCTGTTAGCTGTCTACCCTGTCCACCCGAAACATACGCCTTAATACACCTTTAATTAGGTATAACAACAAACCTGATAGGTATATTCAAATGGATGCAAGGCTGCAAAACTAAAAGGAAATGGACGGTACCTTAAAACTGTCTTTTAATGTTTAAAACACTTAAAGGTACCCGGACACAGACCTGATTCTTTTTCTATGAATCACAAAAATCTGAGCACAAATTTTTTATGTTCCTCAAAACAAGTTTCATAGCATGAGCAGAAAATAAAGAGGACGTCTGGTGGAAACTTGTGGGTACCCCAAAACATACGCCGAAATATGAATTAAATAAGACTTAAAAGAAAACCTGTGCACAGACATAAAAAGGTGCAACAACAAACGCTGGTGCATGTAAACAGACTCAAGGCTGCAAAACTAAAAGGCAATGGATGGTGCCTCAAAACTGTCTTTTAATGTTTAAAACACTTAAAGGTACCCTGACACAGACCTGATTCTTTTTCTATAAATCACAAAAATCTGAGCACAGATTTTTTATGTTCCTCAAAGCAAGATTCATAACATGAGCACAAAATAAAGAAGACACCTCCTTGAGTCTTGTGGGTACCCCAAAACATACGCCTTTATACACTTTAAATAAGACTTAAAAGAAAACCTTGACACAGACATAAAAAGGTGCAATAACAAACGCTGGTGCACGTAAACAGACTCAAGGCTGCAAAACTAAAAGGAAATGAAAGGTGCCTCAAAACTGTCTTTTAATGTTTAAAACACTTAAAGGTACCCGGACACAGACCTGATTCTTTTTCTATGAATCACAAAAATCTGAGCACAGATGTTTTTTATGTTCCTCAAAGCAAGTTTCATAACGTGATCAGAAAATGAAGAGGACGTCTGGTGGAAACTTGTGGGTACCCCAAAACATACGCCTTTATACACTTTAAATAAGAATTTAAAAGAAAACCTATGCACAGATATAAAAAGGTGCAATAACAAACGCTGGTGCTCTTAAACATGCTTAAGGCTGCAAAACTAAAAGGAAATGTAAGGTACCTTAAAAGTGTTGTTTAATGTTTAAAACACTTAAAGGTACCCTGACACAGACCTGATTCTTTTTCTATAAATTACAAAAACCTGAGCACAGATTTTTTATGTTCCTCAAAGCAAGATTCATAACATGAGTACAAAATAAAGAAGACACCTCCTTGAGACTGGTGGGTACCCCAAAACATACGCCTTTATACACTTTAAATAAGACTTAAAAGAAAACCTTGAGACAGACATAAAAAGGTGCAAAAACAAACGCTGGTGCACGTAAACAGACTCAAGGCTGCAAAACTAAAAGGAAATGAAAGGTGCCTCAAAACTGTCTTTTAATGTTTAAAACACTTAAAGGTACCCGGACACAGACCTGATTCTTTTTCTTTAAATTACAAAAATCTGAGATTCTGGATGTTTCCTGAAGCAGATCTCTGAACTTGTTGAAGGGAAAAGATGTTGGCTGGACTTTTAAGAATTAACCTCAAAACGGACCGAACCAAAGCTGCAAAGGAAAAGGTGACGTTTGGTTTTGTTGGTGACGTTTCCGAGTGTCAGGCGGCGTTTTTCTTCCTCAGAGGGTCAGAGGTCATGTCACCGTTTTCTGTTGGAGAGCGGAGGAATGTGAATGTGCTGCACACGCCTCAGAAATGAAGGAGGAATTTTCCTCCTGAGGCGTTTATCTTATCAGTGTTTACTGTAAGCACCATCTCCTTTCTCTGTTGACTTTTACAGATTGACTTTTGGTTGTCGGCGTGACGCCAGGAGCTCGCTGTGTGTTTCCATACGAGCCAAGAGCACTTAGAGAAGATGGATATGAAAGTGACATCAGATCTGGGGAGGGGTGTTCAGATCTGTCCAAAGAGTTTTGACTCTTTTCTGAGACTGTTTTCATCGCTTCTTTTATTAAAACTCCTCCATCGACTGCAGCTACAGGTTCACGCTGAAACTCCTCTTAGAGAAAAACTGGGTTCTTAAAAACGCACTGGAACAAAGAGCATGGGGGGAACCTTAAAAACGGACGCTTCAGTTCTCATAGCAAAGTCAAACAAAGGTTCAGTGATCAGATGCAGTGAAGTAGGAGGAAAAAGACAACAGACTTTAAAACAGATGCAAAATAGTGACTTAAAGATAAACTGGGGGGGTACCAAGAGACAGACTATACCATCTATGAGCCAAACCTTACATAAGAGGTACAATAAATCAGAAAAATGCTCTAACAGATATACATACATATAAAGAAATACATGGTTAATCTTCCACCAAAGGGTACCTTGATACAGACGCTACATATATCTCAAAATAGATGCTTGAGCGTAAGTCTGAATCAGAAAAACTAAGTCTACATTCATAGGTTCATAGTTTCAGGGAAGTGTGCAGAAAGTGCCTTACAAAAGCTGCAAAAGTTTGCCTTAAATGTGTATCATGGTACCTTAAAACTAACGAAACGTTTTATAAACAAAGAGCCAAATCATTTCTGAAAAGATTCTGATCGTGTATCATGTGACACGCAGAGCTGAAACTAAATCAAACCATTACAAAAGCTGAAAGATTAAGTGACAAACTCACATAACGGGGAACCTTGACACGAAATGTGGGACTTTAAAACTCCAGATTTTGACTTTTCATGTACAAAATTAGGGTTTAATGCCAGAAATGTGACTTTTTATCTCATAATTTGACTTAAGCATCTCAAAATTTTGACTCAATTATCTTAAAATTTACTTTGTACCTCAAGATTTTGACTTTTTAAGACATAAGTTTGGCTTAAATGCCCCAGATGTTGACTTTATTGTCTTAACATTTTTACTTTTCATCTCAAAAAATGGACTTTTTATCTCTGAAGTTTGACTTTAATATCACCAAATGTTGACAAGTTATCTTAATTTTCTACTATTTGTCTCATTGTTCTGACTTTAATATTTCAAAGTTTTGACTTTTTATCCCAAAGATTTGACTTTTCATGTACAAAATTTGAGTTTTCATGCCAGAATTGTGACTTTTTATCTCATGATTTGACTTAAACATCTCAAAATTTTGACTCAATTATCTAAAAATTTTATTTGTACCTCAAAATTTTGACTTTTTATGTCATAAGTTTGGCTGAAATGTCTGAAATATTGACTTTATTGTCTTAACATTTTTACTTTATATCTAAAAATTTGACTGAGATGTCTCATGAGTTAGACTTCCCATCTTATAATTTTTACTTTTGACCTCAAAAATTCGCATTTATCTTATAATTATCACTTAGATATACAAATATTGAAAGGATTGTCTTCATTGTTTTCTTTTAATCTTATTATTTTGACTGTAATATCTCAAAGTTTTGACTTTTTATCCCATATATTTGACTTTTCATGTACAAAATTTGAGTTTTCATGCCAGAATTGTGACTTTTTATCTCATAATCTCATGATTTGTCTTAAGCATCTCAAAATTTTGACTCAATTATCTTAAAATTTTACTTTGTATCCCAAGATTTTTGACTTTCTTTGTCATAAGTTTGGATGAAATGCCCCAAATGTTGACTTTATTGTCTTAATTTTTTACTTTTTATCTAAAGATTTTGACTTCTAATCTTGCAATTTCTACTTTTTACTTAAAAAAACTGACTTTTTCTCTCTGAAGTTTAACTTTAATATCACCAAATGTTGACAAGTTATCTTAATTTTTTACTTTTTGTCTCATTGTTCTGACTTTAATATCTCAAGGTTTTGACTTTAATCCCAAAAATTTGACTTTTCATCTAATAAATTGGACTTTTTATGATCAAAATAATCTCAACAAAGCCTAGTTTTCATGTTTTTTTTGTTTTTTTTTTAACTGGCGGGAATCTGCTGCCATAGAAAGGTACCATGAAACAGACGTAAGGAGAAAGTTTGAAGAAGCTTCTCCTCTTCCTGAAAAACGGCCTCAGCTCCAGTTTCTGAGTCAGCTGCTGCTAAAAGCGTCAGGACGAAACAGAAGCAATAACACAAAAATACGACACAGAGCCAGAGAGACTGCCAGCTGCTGATTACCGCTGCTGGAGAAAACCTCAAATCCACAGCGCCGAAACGTCCAGGCTTGTTTTGGGTTAACCGCCGTGCACTTGTGAGGTTTGAGGAGCGCCAAAGACTTTCTCTAAGAGTTTCTCTAAGAGTTTCATAAAGACTTTCTCTGGATCCGTCGCTCTGACACGTCCATCGTTCAGAGATCCGTCATTTCAAACACTCACTGTTGTTTTTCCTAATCCGTGTATTTGGCGCCGAACCAGGAAACTCACAGGGAGGAATAACGCCGCGACCACAGGAACATTTTTCAGACTCAGATCTCTGCTGGGTTTCATGTCAGCGCGCTGAAGAATTGGATGTAAAAGTTGGATTATTTGCTGTTTCTCGGTTTGGTTAATGCATCATGAATCACTTTCTTCTCCTCCTGCCAAAACTTTTCTGCAAAAACTGGAGATAAATTATGGAATTTAATCCCTGAAATCTTCACACATGAGCAGTTGAGGATCAGTTTAACGGGTTTATACATCACAGTCTGTTGTTCTGTCCATGTGACGGAGTATTATCTGTTACAGACGCTCAGCAGCCGGTGGAACAGGCATTTGTTTTGGAATTGTGGGATTGGATGAAGTGAGGCTGAAAGTTTTGGTGATGAAAGAGTGAAGCAAATACACCAGTATCGACCACATCACTGAACATATCTAACACAAGTTTGGGGGTATTTTAATACGATTTCAGACATCACGATCGTGTTTTCGTCTGCAATTTTTTTGCTCCTGACTGACCCAGGATCTTTAGTGTCAGCTGTTTCACACACACACACACACACACACACACGTGTTTAAGTATAAAACTGTTGGGAAAAATCCTTTTTTTTCCCCTTGGGATTGTTGAATTTCATTTTTCTTATTATCACTTATTTAATTTTGTTTTTTTTAATTGTTTCGTATTTTATCTTTTTTAACATAAAACAGTTATTTTGCACTCAATTGTTTTTAAAATTTAAGAGTCAAAGATGGCTCTCGTTGTTCTTCAGTTGTTGAAACTAAATATGCGATTAAAAAGTCCAGTTTAGAAACAGCAAGAGTCATATTTAAAGTTCAGACTTTGGGGGAATGTATCCATGAATCTAAAATTAAAGTTTTAAATTCATGTTTCTTAAACTGAAGTCTTAAATTCATGAATCTAAAATTAAAGCCTAAAATTCCTTATTCTAAACCTAAAGCCTTAAATCCATAAATCTAAAACTTAAGTCTTATTAGTCAAATTTGTTTTCATTGAGAGAAAAAAAATATTGCATACATTTTAAATATACATTCATGTCTCCTTTTAAAATTTTCTGTTATGGATTCCATTTTTATATTTGCCATTATATTTAAACATTTTAACAAAGATTTTAGAATCAATTGAAGAACAAAGATAATTGAACATGAACAGAAGGAAAGGGAGAAGCAGAGTTTTAAAAAAAAAAAAAAAAAAAAAAAAAAAAAAAAAAAAAAAAAAAAAAAAAAAAAAAAAAAAAAAAAAAAACATAGTGAGATAATAAGAATAAGAATAATAATAAGAATAAAAAGGGGGAGGGCTAAAGTCTTCAATTCATGAATCTAAAACTAAAGTCTTAAATTCATGAATCTAAAATTAAAGTCTTAAATTCATGATTCTAAACCTAAAGTCTTAAATTCATGTTTCTTCAACCTAAAGTCTTAAATTCATGATTCTAAACCTAAAGTCTTAAATTCATGATTCTAAACCTAAAGTCTTAAATTCATGATTCTAAACCTAAAGTCTTAAATTCATGAATCTAAACCTAAAGTCTTAAATTCATGATTCTAAACCTAAAGTCTTAAATTCATGTTTCTTCAACCTAAAGTCTTAAATTCATGAATCTAAAACTAAAGTCTTAAATTCATGGTTCTTAAACTTAGGCCTTGTAAAATTCTTAACAAGTCTTAAATTTGATCTGCTGAAACCTGCAGTTACCCTTTGTCAGCTTTGTTTCTTTTCCATGTAAAAGTCTCTGAACTCCAGAAAAAGTCACAAAGATTGTCCCTTTTTTGAATCAGCGTTGCTGGAGGTGTCTGAAAACTCGTTAAGTAGGCGTCACGTATCAGGACCTGCAGACAGATGGAGTTAAAGAGCGAAAAGTTCCCTGGATGATCTTCTCCTGGTTCATGTTGGGCTGTAAAACCTCAAACCTGTTGACTCCTGGTCTGATTTCACTCATTATGTCGGTTTGTTGTTGTAGTCAAGTTGAATACCATCCTGTTTGGACGCACTTTGTTTTATTTTGAAAGTCACTGAGAGTTTGTAGGTAGTTTCTTGCTCAATCTTTTTCTCATAAATTGATGCATCACTGCAGCTGGAACGTAACAGAGCGAATCTAAGGCCCCATCCACACGAAGACAAAACGAGGTCATACGTTTTTTGCTGAATCTGCGTCTCATCCATACGAAGACGGCGTTTTGTGGGTCTGTAAACCATCATTTCTGAAACCAGGTTCCAAAGTGGGAAGATTTAGAAACGCCGTATACGCGGCTCCGTGTAAACTGGCTCTCTGCAACTTTTCAGATACGCTGACGTCATATTTCATACGCATGCGCCACAAGCGTCACTATGGCAACAACAACAACAACAATGGAGGCGTACTATCTTAATCTCCTTCTTCTCAACCACCACAGAGTTAAAACAATCATAGAGGACACAGTACGGCACAACTTTAGCCAAAAGTCTTCATGCCACTGTTTGTTCTTCTGTTCCCGCTTGTTTCATATCGTTACAGCGCCCCTAGAGGTCTGGCAGGTGTTTTACAGCGTCTTCATGCGTATCGAGTGCATTCATATAGACACACACATTTTCTGAGACGCCTTCATCTTTATGACGATCGTTTTGGAAACTGTTCAGAGTTTTGTCTTCGTGTGGATGAGGCCTTAGTGCGAGTTCTCTAATCCAGAGCTGTGATGGAGCAGAACCAGACTGGATTCTTAAATCCACAAAGTTTCCAACAATGAGAAAGTCATGAGAGGTTGATGTTCCTCTTCACAGCCAATTCCACCAGATCTGTGTTTGGTACGTCTCCGTTTGAGTCCCCCACGGCAGAGAAACGAGACTTTTTCTTCCACCAGAAACCGAAGCACTTTGCATGAATCTGCAGAGGAGGAATCCAGGAAACACTTTATCTTCTCGTTTTTATCTGACTGTCTGATTATTATCATTAATCTTCTTCAGTTTGAACCCAAGTATCAAACACTGATGGAAGCAGTGGAGAGGAAACGTCAGAGCAGAGTTTGGAAAGTCCCAGTAAAAGTAGAGAGAAGGTGCAGAATGATTCTGATCCCGTTCTGAGGTCGCTCTCTTTTTTACGTCTTAATCCCTCTCACTCTGAGATCGTGTTTGAAAGCCTCACTCAACAAGTCGAACACCACGAGCTGGAGAAAAACAGGGCTTCGGTTACGTGGTTTTCCTCCGCCGCCATTCAGGAGCTCGCTCTCATTATGTTTCATTACGGGTGAAGACTGCCTGACGTGGCCGCCAACGCCGCCAACGCTGCCGCCGCGGAGTCAAACTTCAGCTGTCAGGACGCAGAGGAGATCAGGTGATTTATGTCCTGACAAGTTTGATTTAATCTGACTTTTACAAATGTTTCTGTCAGACTGTAACCTGAAGTCCTCATCAGCTCCAGATAAACTTAGTTTTTTTTTTCTGCTGCCATTAAATATTTTCTCCAACCTGACGGAGAATCAGCGACTTCATTTCACCGTCAAAAGAATTAATTATTTATGTGCCATAAGTTTAATTTGGTGGTTTGGCTCTGCTCCAGGAGTCCATGATGAAAAGTAAAACCTGAGGAGAGCACACTGACTAACTGCCCTCCTGTTCATGTATTAGTCAGAGGGCCTGTTAGTCAGGAAAAGAGTAACAAAAACTAATTTTCTATCTAAAAGGACAAACAAGTTTCTGACAAACAGGCTTAGTGGCTAACAAACCCTCTAATTTACTGATTAATTACCCTTAAGATTTTCTGACCAAAAGGCCAACTGACTAACAAATCTGCTAACTGACAAACTGGCCTTCTGATTCCTGACTGACATGGCGTCCGTTTAATCAACTTTTTGACTATCAAGTCTCCTGACTATCAGGCCCTCTGACTACATGACCATCAAGCCTTCTGATTTTCTAACTCACAGGCCAAGTGACGAAAAGGCATTATAATTTTCTGACTAACCGGCCTTCTGATTCAGTGACTTTCTCATATTATGACTGATGGGCCTTTTGATTTTCAGACAAACAGTCCTTTCTATTTTTTTGACCAAGAGGCCTACTGACTAACAGGCCCTCTGACTAATTGACCATCAAGCCTTCTGATTTTCTAACTCACAGGCAAACTGATTAATAGGCCTTATAGTTTTCTGACTAACAGGCCCTCTGGCTAACAGGCTCTTTGATTCAACGACTTTCTCATATTAAGACTGATGGGCCCTTTTGATTTTCAGACGAACAGTCCTTTCTATTTTTTTTACCAAAAGGCCTACTGACTAACAGGCCTTCTAACTATCAGGCCTACTGACTAACAGGCCTTCTCACTTACAGGCCTACTGACTAATTTATCATCAAGTCTTCTGACTTTCTGACTCACAGGCCAACTGACCAAAAGGCATAATCATTTTCTGACTAACTGCCCTCCTGTTCATGTACTTTCTCATATTATGACTGATGGGCCTTTCGATTTTCAGACAAACGGTCCTTTCTATTTTTTTTTTTTACCAAAAGGCCTACTGACTAACAGGCCTTCTAACTATCAGGCCTACTGACTAACAGGCCTTCTAACTATCAGGCCTACTGACTAATTGACCATCAAGCCTTCTGATTTTCTGACTTACAGGCCAACTGATTAATGGGCCTCATAATTTGGTGACTAACCAGCCTTCTGACTAACAGGCCCTCTGATTTAATTACCTTCTTATACTCTGAATAACGGGCCTTATGACTGATGGGCCCTTTGATATTCAGACATACAGTCCTTCACGTTTTTTTTTTTTACCAAGCGTCCTACTGACTAACAGACCCTCTCACTTACAGGGCTGCTGACTATCAGGCCCTCTGACTAAATTACCATCAAGCCTTCTGATTTTCTAATTCACAGGCCAACTGACTAAAAGTCACTATAATTTTCTGACTAACTGCCCTCCTGTTCATGTACTTTCTCATATTATGACTGATGGGCCTTTTGATTTTCAGACAAACGGTCCTTTCTATTTTTTTTTTTACCAAGAGGCCTACTGACTAACAGGCCTTCTAACTATCAGGCCTACTGGCTAAATGACCATCAAGCCCTCTGATTTTCTGACTTACAGGCCAACTGATTAATGGGCCTTATAATTTGCTGACTAACCAGCCTTTTGACTAACAGGCCCTCTGATTTAATTACCTTCTGATACTCTGAGTAATGGGCCTTATGACTGATGGGCCCTTTGATATTCAGACAAACAGTCCTTCCCATTTTTTTTTACCAAGCGTCCTACTGACTAACAGGCCTTCTCACTCACAGGCCCTCTGAATAAATGACCATCAAGCCTTCTGATTTTCTGACTTACAGGCCAACTAATTTGACGGCATGATAATATTCTGACTGACAGACCAACTGATTAATGGGCCTTATAATTTGCTGACTAACCAGCCTTCTGATTTAATGACCTCCTGATATTATGTCTGATAGGCCTTATGAATTTCAGACTAACGGTCCATCTCTTCTTTTTTTTTTTTACCAAAAGGCCTACTGACTAACAGGCCTTCTGAATTTCATACTAATGGGCCTGTTGACAATAGGATGGACACTTACCTGAGGGAAGTTGCAGCAAAGAGACCTGGTTTGCAGAAAAAAGAGCGAGTCTTCTCTAAATAATTTGGAGAAATGTTGCTGTAACAGATTGTTTAGTTTCCAATAGACAAAGCTACGACTGAAGAGCGACGGTGAAACCTTCATTTTTTCTGTATAAATACTGAAATAAACCTGAAACTTTGGATCCACGTCGCTCTACATCTATAATCTGCTGATCAACCTGGAGGTTTGAAACTCATCATCAGACTCTCAGAGCGTTTAAACGCCTCCCTGACCTCGCTGTGAACCGGGCGAGAGAAACTGGGCGATAAAAGGAGCAAGTTTCCAGAAAGTGAAGGTTTGACCTGATGGATAAGATCAGAAATGAACGAGTGACTGACTCAGTTTTACTGTCACATTTATAAAACCGAACTCTTTCTCATTGCATGACAACACACACAGGCCAACTTCTCTTTTCTGCAGAAACTCTGAAAGAAGACGAGAGAAACTCAGACACTTTCTCCTTCACGACAACAACAACAACAACAACAACAACAACAACAACGACAACAACAACAACAACCGCCTGGACACAAAAGAAGAAGAAGAAGAAGAAAAAGGAGGGTGCGTTTTTGTCGACGTCTCTCTGTGAGAACGTTACCTGTGGTTTTAATCGCTGACTCACAGCCCATCTACCACAGTGACCTGTCAGCCCCATTGCATGCTGGGATATCTAGGAGATGGTGCTCAAACCCAACAGAAAGGTCAACTTCCTCTTTTTCTTGTGGAGAGATGTTGTCGTGTCACTTCTTCTTCAGCTGCAGAAAGAAAAAAAAGAAAAAAGAGTCTGAGTCTAACCTCCATAAACACTGAGAAACTTTGTGACTGTTTAACACAAAAAAACCTGTTTTTCACTTCATTTTACGAGTGAATTTGATACTTCGAATTCTCTTTCTGATCTCATACTGAATAAAACTCAGGCTAATATCAGCGATACTGAAACGATACCGACACTATCATACTCCTAACTGTTATTCTACAAGGATAACAGAACACGTTTGCTTTGCACTACAGATACTGTGCATTCTGTGTTATGCATTTTGTGCTATGAATTTTGCACTATGCATTCCACATATAAGATTCTGTGCTACACATTCTGCACTACCGTTTTGGTGCTACACATTTTATGCTGTGGATTCAGTGCTACACATTCAGCACTTCTGCATTTATTCTGTGCTATGGTCTGGATGCCGCTACAGACACTTTTTACTAAAAACAAGACATAAACACTGTATTAGATTTCAGTTTTTGCAGCGTAAAATATGATCAAGTTGTTGAACAATCGCTCATTGAACTTGTTCAGGTAAAAAACTGTGGTTCAGATTGTACAAACTTCATTGATGCAACAAATTTAGGAAAAAATATTGAAGCAGGAAACAATTGAAACAACTCTGTCTGAAATTCTTGTTTTCCTGTTTTCCTGGTTTTTCTGTTTTCTTGTTTCCCAGTTTTCCTGGTTTTCCTGTTTTCTTGTTTTCCTGTTGAATTCTTGTTTTCCTGTTTTCCTGTTTCCCTCTTTTCCTGTTTTCCTGTTGAATTCTTGTTTTCCTGTTTTCCTATTTTTCCCGTTTTCTTGTTTTCCTGTTGAATTCTTGTTTTCCTGTTTTACTATTTTTCCCGTTTTCTTGTTTTCCTGTTGAATTCTTGTTTCCCTCTTTTCCTGTTTTTCCTGATATCCTGTTGAATTCTTGTTTTCCTGTTTTCCTGTTGAATTCTTGTTTTCCTGTTTTCCTGTTTCCCTCTTTTCCTGTTTTTCCTGATATCCTGTTGAATTCTTGTTTTCCTGTTTTCCTGTTGAATTCTTGTTTTCCTGTTTTCCTGTTTCCCTCTTTTCCTGTTTTCCTGTTTTCCTGTTGAATTCTTGTTTTCCTGTTTCCCTGTTTTCCTGTTGAATTCTTGTTTTCCTGTTTTCCTATTTTTCCTGTTTTCTTGTTTTCCTGTTTTCCTGTTTCCCTGTTTTCCTGTTGGATTCTTGTTTTCCTGTTTTCTTGTTTTCCTGTTGAATTCTTGTTTCCTTGTTTTACTATTTTTCCTGTTTTCTTGTTTTCCTGTTGAATTCTTGTTTTCCTGTTTTACTATTTTTCCTGTTTTCTTGTTTTCCTGTTGAATTCTTGTTTCCCTGTTTTCCTATTTTTCCTGCTTTCTTGTTTTCCTGATTTCCTGTTGAATTCTTGTTTCCCTGTTTTCCTATTTTTCCTGCTTTCTTGTTTTCCTGTTTTTCCTGTTTTCCTGTTTTCCTGTTGAATTCTTGTTTTTCCTTTTTCCTGTTTCCCTGTTTTCCTGTTTTCTTGTTTTCCTGATGAATTCTTGTTTCCTTGTTTTACAATTTTTCCTGTTTTCTTGTTTTCCTGTTGAATTCTTGTTTCCCTGTTTTCCTATTTTTCCTGCTTTCTTGTTTCCCTGTTTTCCTGTTGAATTCTTGTTTTTCCTGTTTTTCCTGTTTCCCTGTTTTCCTGTTCTCCTGTTTTCCTGTTTTCTTGTTTTCCTGTTGAATTCTTGTTTCCTTGTTTTACTATTTTTCCTGTTTTCTTGTTTTCCTGTTGAATTCTTGTTTTCCTGTTTTACTATTTTTCCTGTTTTCTTGTTTTCCTGTTGAATTCTTGTTTCCCTGTTTTCCTATTTTTCCTGCTTTCTTGTTTTCCTGTTTTTCCTGTTTTCCTGTTTCCCTGTTTTCCTGTTGAATTCTTGTTTCCCTGTTTTCTTGTTTTCCTGTTGAATTCTTGTTTTCCTGTTTTCCCGTTTTCCTCTGCACACGCTGACACCTCTGGACGAGCGAACAGCTGACTCTCTCACGCTCTCGTCCCCACAGATCAATCCTCTCTCTGACTTTTGGCTCGGTCCTGGTTTTCTCTGAGATGGTTCCCTGATCAGGACCAGCTGCTGAAGTTTAGCCCCTCTTTTTGTTCCTCTTTGAACTTTATATTCTTTCTCTGCTCTCCTCTCTTTGTTTCTGTCACTGGATGAAGAAAAGCAGATCTGTGTCAGTGATATTTCCCTGATTCCGGTTTAACATCATCCTGAGTCAAAGTGATGGGTCCTGGTCCTGGTCCTGGTCCTGGTCCTGGGCCCGGCAGAGGGATCAGGTGTGGATGCTTCTCCGTGGTTGTGGTAGCTGAGCAGATAATCTCATTACAGCCTGTTGTGGTTTTGGCCGGAGGTGTTTGAGAGTTTGTTCTTTGTGAATAAGCTGAAGAAGTTGGAGCGGAGCCACAGATTCTTCCTGCAGATGGAAAAGATCAGCGTGTTAGCGGCGGCTGGAACTGCTTGTCCTCTTCTTTTCTGTTTTATTTCCATGTCATGTCCAGAGATCCTTTCGCTGGCTGCCGCGTCCACGTCCGAATCCAGAACTGACTGGCCGAACTTCAGAGTTGATAATCCCCTCACACGGTCAGGCGAGGTCTCTCTCTGATAAATCACTGTCACGCAGAGAAACGGAGCAAAACCATCGAGACGACGCTCCCAAAATGCTGATCAGCTTCGAAACTTCTCTGTCAGAGCTCACGGGAAAAAACAGCATCTCAGAATATTAAGAAGCTTCAATGGACTTTAACTCTCTATTCTTATTTTTGTCCTCTAAACCAGTGGCTCCCAACCATGAACTGGTATCAAAGGATGAATTAGAGGCACAAGAAGTAGTAAAAAAAAAAAAGATAAAAACAAACAGCACAAAGAATATGGTGTGCATGTAAACGTAGTCACTGTATTAATCGGAATAATGACAATATTCGGATTGCGTAGGAGTCATGTAAACACCTTATTCCAATTGTCGTAACCCGAATAAGCTCATTTTCTGATTATTAAAAATCCGAATAACACCCCTGGCATATGCCTGTGTTAACCCAAATATTGGGTCATGTTGACGCATTAATCGGAATTTGCTCCAGAAGAAACTGCGTTTAAGGATGTTTTCCTTCTGCGCATGTTCAAAACAGCGAGAAGGCAAAAGTCTCTACACGTTTGGGGCGAGGAGAAAACAGTACTGTGCGCTAAATATGCGCTAGAACCATCGACTGTATAATGAGTGGACGCGACGACGTTCGGCTCAAACTGAAGCCTCCAGCAGATGCTCCGCCCCCTGGTGTCTGGCTGCAGTATAGGTCATAAGCCCCGCCCCCTGGTGTCTGGCTGCAGTATAGGTCATAAGCCCCGCCCCCTGGTGTCTGGCTGCAGTATAGGTCATAAGCCCCGCCCCCTGGTGTCTGGCTGCAGTGTTGGTCATAAGCCCCGCCCCCTGGTGTCTGGCTGCAGTATAGGTCATAAGCCCCGCCTCCCCATGTATTCCAGATATGAGCCGGGAAAACTTTAAAAAATTACGATACCTGGTAGAAACGTTTCTCTCGTCCTTACTCTAAGGTGGTATGATGATGTCATCTGGCTGCATGGTGTTCAGGTGTTTTTTTTTCTGAGAAGTTAGTTTCTCATTAGTTATTGGACGTTAAAAACCGCGATATAAGTTTCGTTTTACGATAGTTGACAGCTGCCGTTGGTGAGTAGTTTTTATCGGGGATATAAAAAACTTCAGGAAAGAGCCAAAAGGAGACTAAACCTTCTGAAGAAGAAGAAATAAATATTTTTATAGGCTAGAGAAAAGGGTTTTTTTGGCTTCAAAATCGTAGAACGGTGACAGGCGGAAGCACGCTGTCCATTCTATATACAGTCAATGGCTAGAACACGTTCATCTTTTGTTGAGAATCAGCTGCTTATCACAGGAAACCGTCACGACTTATTTCTCATTCATCCCTCTCATCCCTACAGATCCACAGAGTTTTACACAGACAGACGCTCAGCAGTGGGCGGGCCCTGACGCTCGGTTTCTGTGTAATGATTGGATGATCTATCTGAGGGCGAATTTCTTTTTGATTGACAGTGGAATGAGCGAATCAGCGATCTTAAAGTTTTCACATCCACCGGAGCATTTTCAAAGTCTCTGAACTGATCCGGAGACTTCACCATATCATCAGAAACTTTGTCTTTATCAAAAACGACTAGAAAAGAAAAGGAGGTTATAATTTACATACAAATAGACAAACACACTTATGATGTAGGCTGGGAAAAAAATGAGCTTCCACTTCTTGAAAGAGCAGCAGCTGCACTGATAGATATATTTCACAGAATAAACCATAAACATGCATCTCCGATCAGTTGGTGCTAATATCGATACAGTGTTTTCAAAAAACTCCTCTAAATGATGTCTTGTTGTGACGCTACTACAACTACTGCTACGGTTTATTCAGAATATGCTGATTAACGTGTAAACGGGAATATTCCCTTCACTCAGACCTCTGTGGAGCATGTAAACACCTTATTATGAATATTTCCTTAATCAGAATATGGACCCTGTGCATGTTCAGCCTGAGTTTATTCAGTATTGTAGTATACTTAATAATTTTTTTTCCTTTGTTTGTTTCGATCACTGTCTTTCAGATCAAGTCCTGCAGAAACTCAACACTCACTAAATACTTAAATACATAGAACACAGTTGCTCAATGAGTTGTTTTAGTTCTAAAACGAAGAATAAGAACTGTAGAAAATATCTTGTCGTATTTTTTTTTCATCAATTATTATTACACATTTAAGGGGTCACGACCCCACGGTTGAGAAACACTGATCTAAACCTGTAAACAGCTCATTCTGGGACCTAAACGTCGTCGTATCAGACGAGTGTATTGACGTGCGAACTCACCAATACCAGATTATTCACAGCTCTGCAGATAGTTGCTGATTGTTCAGTCATTTTGTGCATGTGAATAAAAAATATAGATTCTGGAAGATTCTAAGTGTTCACTCTGCACATTAACCTGATTCTGACCTGATTAGTTTAAGTTGCAGGATTTATTTTTAACTTTAACTAAAATTCAAAAAACATTTGTTACCAGTTTGTTCATGTCTGCATCTTCAGAGAGTCAAAAAAGCACATTTTTTAACTGCATTCTGGGAGTTTTTGATGCAGAATGAATGAATGAAAGTCCTCTAAAAGGAAAAAGTGTCTGGACTGAACCCCCCCTTCTCCTCCCCTGGAAACATGTGCTCTCTCTCTGATTCTGTGATTCTGTGTTTGCCTTTGTCTCAAAGTGCTGTGCTTTCATTGACATGTTGTGTGAGGAGTGTGTCAGCAGCTCCCTCCATCTATCGCCTCTATTTAACCCTCCACTTCTTCTGTTTATCCGCAGTTTAAAGATTAACCCGCTCCTTTCATTGACTCGGAGCAGACGGAGTCGACTGAGCAGCACTTTACCGAGCCCAGAGGCCACTGGCTCTGTTTGCTCTGTTTGCTCTAAGATAGAGGAGACCCAGACTCAGCTGCTCCGGGTCACATGGACTCTGAACAGACTCTGAACAGACTCTGAACAGACTGAACAGACTCTGAACAGACTCTGAACAGACTCTGAACAGACTGAACAGACTGAACAGACTCTGAACAGACTCTGACAGGACTTTGGCCCAATTCCAATTCCTTTCTTAACCCTCAAGCTCAACCCTAAATCTTAGTGGCCCTCAAAACCAAGTGTTCAGGTCTATCTTGTGACTTAGAAATGGGACACCCCTTAAATGCAAATGAAATTGTTGTGGACTGTCTGTCAGTTATTCCTTCGGTTAGCGTTATCAAAAAAATATCTGTATAAATAAAACAACCACGGACATATTCAGCTGTCACAGCAAACCATAGTTTATTGAAAGGTAAACACCAGCTATAACTATCGTTACATAACTCTGCAGCTACAGGAGATGATATTAGCCCGGTCATCTTATACCATTATCGGCACAAGCATGTTATATAGGCTGTTATCTTGATAAACAATTACATTACCACGGAGAAAAATGACCATTTTGTAACGTTAACTAACTTTAACGATAACAACATGGCTTGTCCGCACCGGACACTATTGACAAAAGATCGTAAAATAAAAATAAATGTTCTGCAACAACGAGGTAAATAATCCATAAAATGGGTCTAAACTAAGATAATACGATGGTTTTCCTAATATTTATATCTCCATTAACAAAGAAAATACTATATTTGTAGCTCGCCTTCTCTGCCGCTTTGGACGCCATGTTTATTTACCGAAAATAAGCAATGCATTCTGGGTAGCCCTTAGTCCCAAGGGTGGTGTCGGAAAATCTCAGTATTGAGGGAGAAACAGCCTCAAACTTAACCCTCAACCTTAACTTTCTGAGAATCGGGACAGTACTTACACTTCGCGGGAGTGCGCATTTTGAGATTGAGGGTTAAGACAGGAATTGGAATTCACCCTTTCACTCAGGCTTCAGGGTCGTCATCCCATCTTCATTGAGATGTTGTGTAAAATTAAAAAAAAAAACAGAATACAATGATTTGTAAATCCTGTTTAACCTTTATCCAATTAAATACACCACAAAGACGAGATATTTAATGTTCAAACTGATAAACTTTAACGACACTGGTTCAGAGTTTGTGAACTGAGGACGCTAATTGTTGACGCTTTGGAGCTGAAATTCTTTCTGACAGGTCAATCTAGTAGCTGCACTCTTCTACTACAGAGCCACGCTGTTGTAACAGGAGCAGAATGTGTCTTGGTTTCATTGTCTTGCTGAAATAATCAGGGACGTCCCTGAAAAAGACAAAGTGTCTTGGATGGCAGCAGATGTTGCTCCAAAACCTGTTTGTACCTTTCAGCATTAATGCTGCCTTCACAGATACTGGGACACTTACCCATGATGCCATGGGGCACTAACACACCCCCATACCATCACAGATGCTGCTTTTGAACTTTGACCTGAGAACAATCCTGATTGTCCTTTTCCTCTTTGGCCTGGAGGACACCACGTCCATGATTTGGTTTTTCTCAAGACGTCGCAAACACACACAACAACTACAGACTGAAACCTAAAAAAATCTAACAAAAACAACAACAACGGGTATAACTCAGTATTAAAACACCTGCTATACAGTTTTAATACTCTATGTTCAGTTTAAATACTCTATTCTGCAGTATAAAACTCCATTTTACTCATATATAGCCGATAGAAAATTAAACATATTGGATAAAGAACTCAAACTTTTGAGATGAAAGACTCAAATAAATGTGAGAAAAATTTGAATTTTCGGATGGAAAGTCAAATTCTTAAGATATAGAAGTCAAATTAATGAGATTAAAAGTGAAATTTAAGTCATAAAAAGTTAAATTATGAGATTAAAGTCAAACTTTGAGATCAAAATTCAATATTTTAGAAACAGATGTTCAATTTAAATGATAAAAAGTCTCATTTATTAGATTAAGAAGTCAAAGTTAAAGAGAGTTCTGCAGCGTTTGTGTGTGTTGTCGATGTGTGACTTTGTCTTTGCATGGTAGAGTTTGAACTGTCACTTGTAGATGTAGTGATGAACTGTGTTAACTGACAATGGTTTTCTGAAGTGTTCCTGAGCCCACGTGCTAATATCCTTTACACAATGATGTGGGTTTTTAATGCAGCGCCGCCTGAGGGGTCAAAGGTCACCACGTCCATGATTTCCAAAAAGACTTTAAATGTGGACTCTTCAGACCACAGCAGACTTTTCCACTTTGTGTTTCTCTGTTGTTTTTGTATCTCATGCTTAAATAAGAATCACTCCACCTGTTCTTGATAAAAATCCTTTTTCCATTCTCAAACCGGTCGGTTTATTTACAGAAGGATCAAACGGTGACAGTTTGGTACTTTGACGGTAAACTCTGCTGTTAGTTTTATTTCCCTGACTCTCAGTGGAAACACAAACACCACTCAGGGCTTATAAATACACGGCGTTGTCCTTTAACGAACAGGTTATTCCTCTGAATAAAGGAGGACTCAGTTATCACAACAGGAGAATCAAACAGGAGGAAACAGATCACACACTCTGGGTTTGACGCCAGCGTTTCCCTCAGAGCGAGGAGCAGAACCTAATCCTCTCTGATACCACAATTATTTGTAATTTGTGCGGCGAGGCCTCGCTGCCAGAGAGGAACAAAGAGAGGAGTGGCGAGCCACAGCGGGGAAAGACATCTGTGTGTTTGTTCAGCCTCAGCTTTGAGTGGGTTGGCATTTATTGGCTCTGTATGAAGCCGTGAGGAACTATTTGTTTTGGTGTCTTCTGGAGGCGAATTCTGCAGCGACTGTTTAATGAGGCCGTCAGATTGATGGTCGGCTCGCCCTCAGCTACGGGCCGCCTTCTCCGGACGAAGCCAAAGTTTCTTCTCTGGTTCCTCGTGGCTCTGCGGCCGCCCCGACATGTTCCCGCCTCGCTCGTTCTGAGACTCAGCAGATTTCTCTTCGTGTTGCGTCTCATCGCTGACACTTTGATCGGCGCTCGTCTGCCTCTGAGCGCTCGGCGGCGGTGGAGGATGTGTTTGTTTTCGCTGCCTCTCGCTCTGATTTATGGAGCTTAATTACAGCCAGCTCGGAGCTCTTTGTTGGAGATAGTTGGAGGTGAAGCTCTGACAGATGGAAGGTTTATGTTGCTGGATTTTCTGGATGGTCTCCTCTCTGTGGTTATGAACACAAACCTCTCACAGGAGTCCAACACAAGCAGAGAAGAAGATCTTCATCCTGTTAAAGTCACAGAAACTCTCCATGATTCCTTTAACAAACCTGCAGATGATCAACCTGAGCTGGTGACTGAGGATCTTTGCACCAAAAAATACAATCACATTCCTGATGTTTACACGCTGACTAAAAACTTTCATTCATCATTTTTTCTCTCCATCAGTGTCAGACTAGATTTGATTTTCCCACATTCATTTAGTTTCTGCTTTCTCAAGTAACAATCCCGGATGTTCAGACTGAGCATGAGCAGATTTTTAAACCTCTATGTTCTCATGATGTAGAAAATATCACATCACATGTCAGAAGCTCTTCATGCCACGTTACAAGATCTTGGTGTAGCTTCATGTCACATCATGACGTCTTCACTTCATTTCACAAGATGCTGTCACAACATGTCAGGGATCGAAACACCATCTCACAAGATCTTCATGTCACATCACTACAAGATATCATCACCTCAAAACATGTCAGAGAATCATGATGTCACAGGATCTTCATTTCATCTTGAGATCTTTACATCACAAGATGTAAACATCATAAGCAAGATGTAAACAAAATAAAAAAGATGTAAACATAATAAAACATAATAAAAAAAGATGTTTACATCAAACCACAAAATCTTTCAATCATTACACATGATATTTACGTCGTGTCATAAAACATTTACATCAAGAAACAAGATGTTTGCATCATTAAACGAGATCTGTGTCTCGTCACGACATGTTTACATTAAAAAACAAGATTTTTATATTGTCATAAGACAATGACATAAAACAAGACGTTTGCATCATAAAACAAAATGTTTACATCATAAAACAAGATGTTTACATCACAAGATGTTTGCAACATAAAACAAGATGTTTACCTCATAAAACAATACGTTTACATCATAAAACAAGATGTGTGCATCATAAAACAAGATGTTTACATCATTAAACAAGATGTTTGCATCATAAAACAAGATGTTTACATCATTAAACAAGATGTTTGCATCATAAAACAAGATGTTTGCATCATAAAACAAGATGTTTACATCATTAAACAAGACGTTTACATCATAAAACAAGATGTGTGCATCATTAAACAAGATGTTTACATCATTAAACAAGATGTTTGCATCATAAAACAAGATCTGTGTGTCTTGTCACAACATGTTTACATCAAAAAACAAGATTTTCACATTGTGTCATAAGACAATGACATAAAACAAGATGTTTGCATCATAAAACAAGATGATTACATCATAAAACAAAATATTTTTGCATCATAAAACAAGATGTTTGCATCATTAAACAAGATGTTTGCATCATAAAGCAAGATGTTTGCACCATAAAACAAGATGTGTGCATCATAAAACAAGATGTTTGCATTATATTTGTTCTACAAATGTAGTAATTTGTTCTAGACACACAGAACAGTGTACAAATGTATCTTTTGTTCTAAAAATGTAACACAGTATTCTGTTACTGTATTTTGTTCTACAAATGTAGTAATTTGTTCTACAAATGTAGTAATTTGTTCTACAAATGTAGTATCTTGTTCTACAAATGTTGTAATTTGTTCTACAAATGTACATAGAACAAGATGTTTACAACATTAAACAAGATGTTTACATCATTAAACAAGATCTGTGTGTCTTGTCACATGTTTACATAGAAAACAAGATTTTTACATTGTGTCATAAGACAATGACATAAAACAAGATGTTTACATCATTAAACAAGATGTTTACATCATTAAACAAGATGTTTACATCATAGAACAAGATGTTTACAACATTAAACAAGATGTTTACATCATAGAACAAGATGTTTACAACATTAAACAAGATGTTTACATCATTAAACAAGATCTGTGTGTCTTGTCACAACATGTTTACCAAAAAAACAAGATTTTTACATTGTGTCATAAGACAATGACATACAACAAGATGTTTGCATCATTAAACAAGATGTTTACATCATTAAACAAGATGTTTACATTATACAACATGATATTAATGTCATGTCACAACATGTTTACATCATAAAACAAGATTTTTACAATGTGTCATAAGATGTTGGCAATAAGGCACAAGATCTTTTAATCACTACACAAGGTCTTTAAGTCATGTCACAACATGTTCACATCATAAAACAAGATTTTTGCAAGATATAACAGGATAACAACATCATATCACAGCATCTTTACATCATAAAACAAGATGTTTACATCATAAAACAAGATCTTCTGTTACAAAACAAGATTTTTGCATTATATAACAGGATATTTACGTGATGTCACAACATGTTGACATCATACAACAAGATTTTTACTTCATGTCCCATTAACATAATAAAACAAGATATTTACATCTTATTATCATGACAAGATTTTAATATAATGTCACAAGATCTTTACATCATGGGATCTTTCAACTACATCTTTACAAACTTTAACATCAGGTCATCAAATGTCGACAATACGAACAAGATCTATTCAAGTAACAAGATCTCTACATAAAGTCAAAAGTTTTGCCCCGTCATCTCACAAGATTTTTGCGTCACGTCCTGGCCAATCAGAGCGAAGGGGGTTTGAGGAGCGACGTGTCTTAAAGAGACAGAGTCTGAACTCAGAGTTTTCTAAAACAGCAGAGAAAGAGAAATAAAGATTTTATTGAGCTGTGAATCATGTAAAGATGCTACAGGAGCAGCAGAGGGACAAAATAAAGAGTGTGTGGCTGTTTGGTGGATGAGATGCAGTGAGCAGGTGTGTTGTGACATCATCACGGCGCTGTGACTCGTCCCCTGCAGGTTTGGGAGCAGTGCCTGATGGGATTCCTCCTCCTCCTCCTTACATGCCTGTGTTTGTCTGCTCCTCCATAATAAACCTGGAATGTGAGTTTTATTGGGTGAAGCTGCAGATGTGGAGCTGATGTTTACATGTCGACGGCGTGAGCGAAGAGTGCAGCTCCAATCAATAACACTTTCTTTCTTCAGGGCGCGGCGGCGGCGGCGGCGTGGAGCTGCTGTAAACAGGAAACAGTTGGAGCGTCTCAGTCCTGTGACCACAAAGAGCTGAAGCTGAAGCTGAAGCTGCGATGGAAAGCAGGTTTATCGTTTGTGAATCAGATTCTGGCGCTGAGCCCTGATCCTAAAAACTGGAGTTAATCTTCGTTGTGTTGATGTAAAAACACGAGAACGTCCTGAGCTCGTTCTGAGAGAAAACCGTCGAACGATTAACTCAGAACATGTCGAGTGAACAAACACGTCTGACTTTAACTTTTCTGCAAGTTTAACCACGAAACACACGTTTAAAAAAACAGCCCAAATGAAAAAAGTCACCATCATCATCTGGAGTCACGATGACAATCCTCTCTTCATCCACACGGAAAAAACTGAAAACTAAACGAGTGTCTGTGTCTTATTTTATTTAAAAATATATAGAAAAATGTTTATCTTTCTTGACTTGATGCAAGCCACATTCACCAGAACGGTTGACATAAAAGTCAGAATTTTGTGTTAAAAAATCATATTTTGATATAAAAATTCAAAGTTTTGTGGTGAAAAGTCTGGAATTTGTGATTAAAAAGTCAAGTTTTGAGGTAAAAAATCAGAATGTTTGATGAAACGTCTCATTGGCAAGAAATAAAAGAAACTTTTTTCAGCTAATAAGTTAAAGTTATTGAGAGAAAAATCAATATTAAGAGTTGACAAAGTGAAGTATTGAGATAAAGAGTTCAAGTCTGAAATAAAAAGTTAAATTTTCAGATTAAAAGTCAGAATCTTGTGATAAAAGGCCAATTTTGAAATAAAAAAATCAAAATTATGTGATGAAAAGTCTCATCAATGAGAAAAAAAGTTTGTATTGTGAGCTAACAAGTCAAAGTTATGAGAGAAAAGTCAGTTCTGAGATTTTAATAGGGTGAATTATTCAGATAAAAAGTCCAAATTTGACATTAAAAGTCAGAATTTCGTGTTAAAAAATCATATTTTCATATAAAAATTCAAAATTATGGGTGGAAAAATCTGAATTTTGTGATTAAAAAGTCAAGTTTTGAGGTAAAAAATCAGAATGTTCGATGAAAAGTCTCATACACAAGAAATGAAAGACACTTTATTCAGCTAATAAGTTAAAGTTATTGAGAGAAGAATCAAAATTAAGACTTGAAAAAGTGAAATGTATGGATAAAGAGTTCTGAAGTGAAAAGTTAAATTTTCAGATTTAAAGTCAGAATCTTGTGATAAAAGGCCAATATTGAAATGAAAAATAAAAAAAATTGTGGTAAAAAGTCTAATTTTTTTGATGAAAAGTCTCATTCAGGAGAAAAAAAACGTCAGTATTTTCATAAAAATTAAAAGTCTAAGTGTTGTGATAAAAAGTCAAAGCATCATGATTAAAGTTGATATTTTGAAACAATAGACAGAATTTTGGGAGATTGAATTCTAGATTCTGAGTTTAAAAGAGATTAAATGATAACATTTAAGCTAAAAAGTCAATATTCTAAGATGGAAAAGTCCAAATTTTTAGCTAAAAAGTCAAATAAAGGAGAGAAAAGTCAAAATGTAGAGTTAACAAAGTCAAAATATTAAAATAAAGTCAGAATGTTGATATAAAAGGACAATGTTTAGAGATATAAAGTCAAAGTTACAATATAATGTTAAATTTTTGGATAAGAAGTTAATCATTTTTAAATAATTATCAATATTTTGAAAAAAAAAAGTCAAAATGTTGAGCTAAAAAGTAAAAAAGTTTAGATCAGATTATAAATTTGAGCTAAAAAGTCAAAGCGTTGAGATAAAAGTCAATATATTAGGTGGTGAACAATTGTATTCATATGAAAAAAGTTAATCTTTTGATTAAAAAAAAGTCAATTTTTTAAATCTAAAAAGTTAAAGTTTTGAGATTTTGTCAAATTTAGAGATGAAGTGAAAGTTTTGTGATGAAAAGTCGAAGTCAGGATTTTAAGTTTACCAAGGCAAAATTTGAGATTTGGTTACAATTGAAGATAAAAAGTCAAATTTAGAGTTTACAGTTAAAATTATGAGGAAAAAAGTTGAGATTTTGCTTTTTTTTTTCTCAAACTTTGACATTATATGTGCAAAAACTATTGAAATCTCTACCAAGTCAGTTTTTTTAGTTTTATTTCTCCTCAAAGCGGTGAAAGAGTTTCTTAAAGAGTTTCCTGAAGTTTAAAAAGTCCTCTTGCTGTGATTTAAGGTTCAGAAAAGTTTTGGCCCTTTTCCACTGACCCGTCTCAGCCCTACTCTCCTCTACTCAGTTTGTGTTGTGTTTCCTTTAGCGCGGTACTACGCGTCAGACGCCAGTTTTTAGTACCTACTCTACCCTGGTTCTAAGAGAGTAAAGCTGATACTAAAAGGTGACGTGGACGGACTGCCGGTCACTCATTGGTCAGAGAATGTCGTCTCTGCAGCTTCTGACTCTGAACAAATCACTTACAAGAGGCAAAGGAATAAGTCAGCGACGGGTTTTTAATGACATTTAAACCTGACGGCACAGAACCAGACTGAATGAAGACAAAATACAGCCCTAAAATGCTCCTTCATGATTCCTAAAGAAGTTAAAAGTCCTTTTTAAACCAAAAAGAAGTTAACAGCAAAGATAGTTGGCTTTAAAGAGTCTTTTAAATTAAATCAAAGTTGGTCGGTGCAGGAGCGATCTGTCTGCCACGAGAGTCTTTAAGCACCAATCAGTCCATTAATCCACAGGGAACCAAAAAGGAAAACCAGTTCAAAGAAGAATGATTGATCAACAACAAATCTCTGCTATACCAGGCCCAAAAATCAAAAATTAAAGTGATCTCACTGGATCCAGGGAAGAGTTGATGTCAGGAAGCAGCTCCTTCGTTTTCCTCCGCGTGCAGCAGCACCAGGCTGTTGTTTACCTCCGTTGTCATGACGACCCACATTGAGCCGCTGTATTACTTTAATGAAATCTTTTTAAAGCTTTTTTTTTT
>RPOG01003481.1:37219-62614 GCA_008086565.1 Thalassoma bifasciatum
GGCGGTGGCGTTTGGTGCTTTTCCAGCGCTGAGCGGGTGAATAAACCTGGAGTATGTGGAGAAAATCTGATAACGGCGGCTGCTGGGAGTGTTCCTGCAGACTCATGTTCAGCGTTAATAATTCACAGCGTTATGACCAGCGCCTGGCTCCGCTCGCCGCTCTCTGCACGCCTCATTTCTGCTCCTGCGAGGCCTCTGGCAGGGAAACGCTCCGAGTCCTCCAGCTCTGACGCAGCCAGAGAAGAAGAAGAAGAAGAAGAAGAAAGTGTGGGAAGAACAGCTGGAGCCGCCGATTCACCGGGGACTCGCCGCCGCCGCCGCCGTGTTTGCTGTTCCTCCTCCTGCGTTGAGCCTGATAGCATCTCTGAACGCGCTCCGAACACCTCGCGATGCGTTCAGGGTCGAGCTGCCAGGTTTCCACTCCTCTCTGAAAGAGCAGCAGTTTATTTCCGCCTCGCTCCGATGACTTCCTGATAGGTTAATAGACGCAGAAAATGATCTGCAGCTCCGCTCGACTCTGAGACGCCGCGTTTATAGAGCGGATGATGTATAAATTAGAGAAACGGAAAAGGATTGTTCGAATAAACCGGTGCAGCATTTCCAGAATAAACTCAGCTTTTCCATCACTTATTCAGGAATATTTATCCAAACCACAGCTTTATTTAAGCACCTGTCTCAGAAACATGCAGCAAAAACCACAAAGTAATCAGCAGATGAAGTCACCGCGACATAAAAACATCAAATTACGTTTGTTTATAAAAGTGAGGTTTGAGGTTAAGATGAGGTCAAAGGTCAGAATATGAACAATAACACAAAAACTTTTCTGTCACTCTGTGTTTACTTTATTTAAATCATAACGAGAACAGAAACTTCCAGAATGAGCCTGATGAAAAGTTTCCCTCCCCCAGTTCTTAACAGCGTGTATTTCCCCTTTAACATCAGTGACAGCTTGAAGTATTTGTGCTGGTTGATTCTGATTTTGATTAAGTCAAAAATTTGAGATTAAAAGTCCAATTTTTATAAGATGACAAGTCAAAATTATGAGATAAAATCTCTAAATCATGAGATATACAGAAGAAATGTCTAAATAATGACATCAAAAGTCAAAATTCTTAGATAAAATGTTGAAGTTTTAAGATAAAAACTCTGTATTATGAATAAAAAAGTCAGATTTTGAGGTAAGATGTAACATTTGTGATTTTAAGAAATTATCTGAATTATGAGATAAGTTTCAAATATGAGTTGAAAGGTCAAAAATTTGATGATAAAAAAGATAATAAAAGTCAAAAGTTTAAGTTACAAGTTGAAATTATGAGATAAAATGAGAAAACTATAAGATTAAAAAAAGTCGAAAGCTTGAATTTTTTTTGTTTGTTGGTTTTCTTTTATTAAAAAGTCTAAATTATGAGATGAGAAGTCTTTTGTGCTGGTTGTGGATGAGGGTCTTTATTTTCTCAGATGGTAAAACTGACCATTCTTCTTGGCAAAAAGCCTCCAGTTCCTGTAAATTCTTGAGACTGAGATGGCCACTCCAGAACCTTCACTTTATCCTGCTGTAGCCAATGGCAGGTCCCAAATGTTGTCTTTTCATCTAAAATTTTCCCTTTTTAATTTCAAGAATGAGACTTCTTCTCTAAAATATCGACTTTTTGGCTCAAAGTTTTAACTTCATCTCAAAATTATGTCGTCTCTTTGTCATTTTTTGTCCTTAATCTCATTGTTCTTTTCTCAAAGTTTGACTTTTTATCTCAAAACTTCAACATTTTTGCAAATTCCGACTTTTATCTCAGAATTTTGACTTGTTTCATTTCCTAATTTTGAACTAAAAAATTCACAATTCAACTTTATATCTCAGATTTTTACTTAATCATCCCAATGGGAAATTTTTCTTAAAAATTTGATTTTATTGTGTCAAAATTTGTCCTTTTACTCAACGTTTTGGGGTTTTTTTTAATCTCAAAAACAAATTTTTCCCCCCTCTTTTTTACAACATTTCAACTTTATCTAAAAACTTTGACTTGTCCTTGTGTTTTGGATCATTGTCATGTGTGAACGTCCAAGTACGTCTCATGTGCAGCTTCTGGGCTGATGAGTGTAAATTTTCCTCCAGTATTTTCTGATAACATGCTGCATTCATCCTTCATTCATCAGTTTGGACCAAGTTTCCTGAGCCTTTGTAGCTCACACATCCCCAAAACATCAGTGATCCACCTCCGTGTTTCACAGTAGGAATGGTGGACCTTTCATCATAGGCCTTGTTGACTCCTCTCCAAATGGAACAATGTTTATGGTTGTGGACAAAAAGTTCACTTTTGCTCTCATCACTCCAAATGACTTTGTTCCAGAAGTTTTGAGGCTTGTCTCTGTGCTGTTTGGCGTATTGTAAGCAGGAAACTTTGTGGCATTTGTGTAGAAATGTCTTTCTTCAGCCCATTTTTCCTCAAGTGCCTCCTTATTGTGCATCTTGAAACCTTTTGTCTCTCCAGGTTGTTTCGTCATTTTCTTGCCATTTTTGTTGACTTTGGCCCATTTTTGATGCTTTTCACTTCTTTTTGCCACTTGTGGATCATTTGTTGTTACCGTCTGACTATTTTCCAACTTTTATCTTGTTTTTTTGTTGACTTAAGCCTTTTTTTAAACACTTTTCACTGATTTTTTGTCATTTTTTGTCATAAAAAAACAAAATTATGCGATGAAAAGTCTCATCAATTAGAAAAAAAGTCAATATTTTAAGGTAAAAAGTCAAAGTTATGAGAAAAAAGTCAATATTGAGATTTTACAGAGTCCAAATTTTGAGCTTAAGTTAAACCAGGACGGCACTTCATTAAGTTTTTTGACTCTCAAAGACGACACTTATGACCAGTTTGGCCCTGAAGACGACACTTTAGTTTGTTTTTTATTAACAGTTCTTGTTCTAGTTTCAGTCAGAAACATCTGGAAATCGTCTTCACCCCCAGGATCAACCGTCTCCTCCTCACTTCATCCACATTTCTCTCCGTTTCTTCTTCTTCGAGCTTTAATGAACAATTATTTTCTTCTTTCTTGGAGGAAAACTTGGAGCAGGAATCACCTGTTTCTAATCCAGACGGACAGATCAGAGTTTTCCCATGATTCTCTTCTGCTCCGTGTTGGCAGGAGGTTAAATTCAGGAATAAATACATAATAAAGAGGCGCTGGCTCTGCTCGCTTTCCTACAGCTGTTCCACCCACAAACTTCAAAGAGAGGGAGCATCTTAAAGAGGGGGGGGCACAGCAGCTGTTAGAGGAAATAAAATCATTATCATCAAAAATAAACTCACCAATCAGAGCGAGGGCGGCTGCTCCTGCTCTTCTGAGGTTACACCATCCATCGCTTTTTCCTGCAGAGATTTCTTTACGCCAACCGACCAACTGCAGATAAACGTTCGTTCACAGCTTTAACTTCTGCTCCTGACCAGAAATTAGGCTTTTTTGGACCAAGTTAAGTCAAATTTTGATTCAAAAAGTCAACTTTTTTAGATGAAAAGTCAAGAATTTAAGCTCAGAGGTCAAAGCTGTGGGAAAAAGAGTCAAATGTTGAGATAAAATGTCAAAAGTTGAGAGATTCAAGTAAAAATTCTGACATAAGAAGTAAAATTTAAGGACAAAACTGGGTCTTGAAGTCAGTAAATAGATCAGAAATCAAAATTTTGAGATAAAAAAAAGTCAAGTGATACAATAATTAGTCAAATTCGAGAGATTCAGGTCAGAATTCTGACATTTAGAGTTCACATTATAGGAAAAAAAGGGTGAAAAAAAATCAGAAATACATCAAAAGTCTCATTTATGAGCTAAAAAGTCAAAGTTATGAGATTAAGAAGTCAAAAGTCAAAATTTCAAGTCACAATTTTGACATAAAAGAAGAAGTTTTGAGGAAAAAACTGGGCCTGAAAGTCAGTTTATAGATCAGAAGTCAAATATTGAGATAAATAGTTAAAAATACAGTTATAAAGTAGTCGTAATTATATAAAAAAAGTCAAAGTTATGTGATGAAAAGTCAAAGTTGTGAGATAAAGAGTTAATCTTATGAGATAAAAAGTCAAAATTTTGACATGAAAAGGAGAAATATTGAGCTTGAAACTTAAGTTATGAGATAAAAAAAATCAAAGCTATGAAAGAAAAAGGGAGAAATTTTTAGATGAAGAAAGAATTAATATAAAATAAAAAAAGAAAAACAGCATCAAAAGTCTAATTTATGAACTAAAAAGTCAAAGTTATGAGATTAAGAAGTCAGAATTCGCCATAAAAATTCAAAATCTTAAGATTCAAGTCACGAGTTGAACATAAAAGTAAAAATTTTTAAGAAAAAATTAGGCCTTAAAGTTAGTTAATAAATCAGAAGTCAAATATTGAGATAAAGAGTTAAAATTCAGTTATAAAATAGTCAAATCAATGAGATAAAGAGTTAAAGTTATGAGATAAAAAGTCAAAATTTGTAATAAAATGACAAAATTTTGACAGATAAAAGATCAATTTAAAAAAAAACAACTGAGCTTGAAAGTCAGTAAATAGATCAAAAGTCATAAATTAGTCAAAATTCTAAAATATAATATAAAGTTATGAGCAAGAAAAATAATTCAAAGTTATATGAAGAAACAGGTTATTTGTGGATGAAAAAATTATATGAATATGTCTATATATATAATTAAAATAATAATAAAACAGCTCTGTGTGGTCGTCTGCCCTGGAACCAAACCACAAACAGGAAAAAAATAATCCTTTAATTTTGAGATAAAATCACTGAATTTGATGGAAAAATGTCTTAAAACCAGTTAAATTCTCCGTCTGTGCAGCAAAATCATTTAAATACACTGAATAAACGAACTTTAAATATTCAAAAGTGTTGAAACAAGAAGGAAACGCTCATTTATTTGATTCAAATAATTAAAAACAAACTTCCTGAAACATAATTATGAGTTCAAATATGAGTAAATATAAGCAAAAAATCATCAAATGTTCTTTGTTTTGTTTTCTTAATTTGAGAAAATGTAAACAAAGAGAAATGAAAATACGACTTATTCAAGGATGTTTCTTCATTTTAAGATTCATGGATGTGTTCAATGATTTTAGGACGTTATTGTTATCCTGACTGCAGCACACACACACACACACACACACGCGCACACACACACGCACACACACACACACACACACACTCTTTTGGTTTATTCTTATTAAAAATGTGGTCAAACAGAAATAAACTAAGAGACTCCAGCAGGTTAAAGCTGCTCTTATTTTTCATAAATCGTCAGTGACGGTTGATTTTCAGAGCACAAACCTGATCATCACTCTCTGAAGAATCCTCAAAGTTAAAGTTATATAAGATAAATTTCTCTGTGTGTTTGTTTATCTGCAGACTCACAGTCCTGTGAGCGCCCCCTGTTGAAAACACTGTGAATTAAAAAAGCAGCGACTTCTCTGATCTGGATGTTAAAGTGACTCACTCGTCTTCAAACCCCAAAAAATAAACACACCAAAGTCGACAGATTCAGATAAAACAAGCTCTTTTATTATAATAATTCAGATTTTTTGGCATTTTATATATATATTTATTTATATATATATATTTATATATAGGCTTATTTTACAATTGAGACGTTTTCTTTGACACAAACACATCAGTTTGTATAAAAAGTGCTTCCTTCGTCCTCGCCGTTCGTCGTCTTTTTAACTCAGCAGAGCGACGACGAGGAGAGGTCAAAGGTCATCTCAGAGGATCAGAAGGCACCGTGTGTGTGTGTGTGTGTGTGAGAGAGAGAGAGAGTGTGTGTGTGAAAGAGAGAGAGACACGTTGCATAGAAACCCTTTTCACATTTTCTTTTAGTTTGTTGTTTTCAAAAAAAAATCAGCAACACATGAAAGATTTTCAGCTCCGTGCGGTTAGTGCATACGAGAGAGAAGCTGCTCTGGAGGAAAACACTCAGACTCAGAAATATCAAAACGTCTTTTCTTTGAGCAATTTCACACAATTAAGAATCAGAAAAATCAGCGAGGAGTCGAGCGGTTTGTTCGTTTTCCAGAGAGAGCGAGAAAAAGAAGCAGAGTTTGAATTCCAGTCGTCGCTTTTTGATTTTTTTTTTTGATTGAAACTTTGGTATTTTCTCAGCAGATGCAGATTTTTATGGATCATTAAGAATCTTTTCCTATTAATGCAAAATGAATCTGCTCTGCAAAGATGTTGCAAAAAGTTTGTTGAATGTGTCGCTGCAGAAATCTCACATTTCTTTGAGTGCATGTGCATGAAAAACAAACAAGAAGATCAGCGTCAGGATTGTGAATCGGCTCCAACGTTTGACTGAGATCTGATCAGAGCTGCATCGTGATGTATAGAAAACTTTATCTACATCATTAAAAACAGGCGACGAGCTCATGAGGAGGAGAAAACACGAGCGTGAAGACAGAAATGTGAGCACTTTTTTTGAGATGTAAAAAAAAAAAAAGAGGGTTACATGCAGAACAGGCTGATTCTGGATCATCTCCATCACCGTGCCCCCCCCTGACCCCCCCACCCCCGACCTTAGCTGCACTGATATGTGAGTAGAGTGTGTGTGGTGCACACAGTGTGTACGGGAACAAGGCACAGAAACAAGCAGTCCTCTGTGTGTGTGTGTGTTTTTGTGTGTGTGAGTGTGTGTGGATCTGCAGGAACCAGCTTATCGGCTTTTGCACAAAGTTTTAAAAGGCACATGAACACACACACACACACACACACACCATACACTCAGCTCCTCTTTGACAAAGTCCACAAAGTCTGATTTTCTCCCTCCACTTCTCCTGATTCCAGTTTGTAGCTGTGAGAATGTTCCAGAAACTTTCAGAGGCTGTGAAAGTTTTTTTCTTTTTTTTCTTTAAATATGAGAAAGTTTTCAGTTCAGAGTGAAAGTTTCAGACTCTTCCAGGATCTGTCAGATAGTTTGTGCAGCAAACACACCAGCTGCCTCAGTCTGAACACACACCTCAAAGCGCGTGTGTAGGTGTGTAAGTGTAGGTGTGTGTAAGTGTGTGTAAGTGTGTGTGTGGTTAAATCCAGCAGTTTCTCTCAGCTGCCCATGGGTTTGAAGGATCCGTCCGGCAGCTGCCTGAAGATGCCCCGTAACGTGTCCAGCTCGCGGGTCAGGTGCTCCACCCTCCTCCTCAGTCTGTCGTTATCAGTGGAGAGCTCCACCACCTTCTGCTGCGTCTCCATGTTGCGCATTTTGGCCTTGTCCCTGCTTTTACGCACGGCCACGTTGTTGCGCTCTCGCCGGAGCCGGTACTCCGGGCTGCTTTTGTCCACGTTCTTCTTGGACTTCCCGCCCACTCTCTGGTGCTCCAGGAGCTTCATGCCGCCCTGGTGCTGGTGCGGGTGTTGGTGGTGGTGGTGGTGGTGCTGGTGCGGGCTGGGCACCGGGGTCGGAGGAGGGGTGGGGTGACCCGGCTGGAGGTGCATGGTGGTCTGCGCGCAGTGCGCAATCTGGTACTGCAGGTGCGGCTGCTGCTGCTGTTGCTGCTGCTGCTGCTGCTGCTGCTGAGCATGCTGGGAGTACTGCTGGGCGTGCGGGTGGTGGTAGGTTGGAGGCAGACCCGCGTTGAGCTCCTCGTCGTCCCGCGGCTCCTGCTTGATGGGAACAGGTCTGAGCCGCTGCGGGTTGTGCTCGTACAGCGGCTCCAGCTTGGACTCCATGTAGTTGGACATGTAGAGCTGCTGGGGCCCCGGGCCGCACGGCACAGAGTCGTACTCCCCGTTCATCATCTTCAGCTTCTCCTGCCGGGAGCTGTGGTGGAAGAGATCCGCCAGGAAGTCGTCGTTGAAGGCGGAAGGGTCGATGTAGGCGCTCAGGTCGATGGAGGTCTCGTTGTCTCCGATCTCACCGCCGAGGTCCGCCGGGTCTCTGTAGCCGGGGTTGGGCTGCTGTCCGTGGGTCAGGCTGCTCATCAGGGGCCGGGGCGCGACCTCGTACAGGTTAGAGAGCTCCATGGAGAATCTAAACCCGGGCAGGCATGGCGAGGAGCTCCGGGAATCCAGTTTGGAGAGAGGCAGGAAAAAAGAAAAATGCGCGTGAGCTCCTCACAGGTGAGAGGGGGGAGTCAGAAAACCTGCACACACACGCACACACACATATAAACATGCGCCGGACGCTGCGCTACAGCGCGAGAAAAACTGCTGCGACTCCGGAGCAGAGAGGAGAGAGTTGGAGCGGCAGGTTGTCGGTCTGATTCCTCTGCTCAGTAAACTCTGAGAGCTGTCAAACTGGGCTTTTATACACGAGGAGGAGTGGGCGGGCTCACACACACACTCTCTCTCTCACTTACACACACACACTCACACACACACAGAGTCCTGGATTTAACCCACTGTCAACATTTCGCAGAGACAAACTGAAATTAAATGTTAATTACTCTCTCTGTGCTGGAAGAAGCGCGCAGACACGAGTGTGAGGCCAAAAAAGCGCAATAAGCGGCGCAAATTAAAAGCACAGCGCACCATTTTTTAAAATAAATCTGCAGCTGAGTTCAGTTTAAATCGAGCTATTGTGACAGATAAATGAGAAAATGTGAGTTAGAGTGAAGTTTTGATGTGCGCGCTGCAGGATTCGACACGAGCCAAACGCGCTCTGTGCGTAATTTCTATCGTATGAGAAAACTGTGAGTGTGTGTAAGTGTGTGTGTGTGTGTGTGTTCCTTCAGGCTCTGAGACTTTAATCTGACAGGTTTGGTGTTATCTCCTCAGCTGCATCGATCAAAGCCTGCAGGTTATCACTTTCTGATCCCTCAAAGTGTCGAATCACTGAGAAATGACGGATTCAGCTGAAACACCAATTTTTTTATTCATTGTTCGAAAAAAAGAAGCAGATTCAAGACAGAAAAGTGGATTTAATGCAAGTTTTTGGATGTGTTTGTGTATTTTTCGGAGTGCAGCATCTTATTTTGGATTAAACTCAGTCATAAAATGGGATTCCTCAGTGTTTCCCTCAGGTTTCAGAGCCCGGATCCTCCTGCTCCGTCTTTGAGGCGCGATCCTCGCTCTGACAGCGCGCACATGGAGCAGATATGAAGTGGGGGGGTGTGAGGGGTGTGAGGGGTAAGGAGGTTCACCTCGGTGCTGTGAGGTGACTCAGTCTGAGCCGCTCAGAGCCCGAACAAACGGCCTGGAGCGCCCCCTGTCGGCTGGAAACACTCACAGCTGAGCGGAGCCGTATTTCTCTGACATGATCCTTTATTTTATTCTCTGCACGAATTCATCAAGTTTCATTCATCATTTAGTTATTTTTATTAACTCTGTGTTACAAAAGTGATGAAATCTTGTTTCTTTTAGTTGAAACTGGGAAAATAAACATCAAAAAGGAAAAGAGGGATTCAAAAAAATAAAAAAATAAATAAAGGTTTCAGATGATGTTGAAGTGACAGATCAGTTCCAGAGGTGTAGTGGTTCTCTAGAAATAGAGAAGACCTCTCTTTTTTTAATGGATTCTGAAGCTCCACCCTTATGTAGATGTTTTTATTCAGTAGTGTGCACAGAGAGAGGGAGGGGCACAGTGTAACTGAGGAAAAACGCACCTTAAAGTACCCGACTGTGAGCCAAAATGTGCCAAAGGGCCTTCTTGGGAACTGATCTGCCCCTTTGGCTGATTAAACACAATAAAATGCCCACCTGGGAGCCAAAAAACATGCACTTAAGGGTCCTCCTGATTGGAAAATAACAATAATTTGTGCCACAAACTGGAAGAAACATGATGAACTATCCTCCTTGGACACAAATATTCCAAATTGCCCGCTTTGGACCCAGACTTGGGAGCCAAAACTTGCGCTTAAGTGCCTTGCTGGTTGGTCAGTAAACTAATTTGCCCCTTTGCCTGGTTAAAACATGAGAAACTGTCCTTGGAAATGAACTGGAATGCCTTCTTGGGAGCCAAAGTATGTCAAAGTGCTCATTCAGGGAGCCAAATTTGCTCTACAGTGATGTCTTGGGAGCCAAAAGACATTTTGTAGTGCTCTCCCCATCTGCAAACCACATGAATCTGCCCCTTTGGTTGATTAAAACACAACAAACTGCCCACCTGGGAGCCAAAATATGCACTAAATTAACCTCCTGGTTGGAAAACAACACAAATATCTTCCTGAAAGCCAGTTAAAACAGGATGAACTCTCCTCCTCTGGGAGCCAAATTATGCAAAAGTGCACGCTTAGGACTCCAACTTGGGAGCAAAAACATGCACCAAAATGCCCTCCTGGTTGGCAAACTACACCCATCTGCCCCTTCGGCTGATTAAAACACAACAAATTGACTACCTGTAAGGCAAAAAACATGCATAAGTGTCCTTTCTGGAGACAAACCATGCTACAAAGTGCCCTCCTGGTTAGAGAACAACACTTATCTATCCTAGAAGCTGGTTAAAACATGATTAACTCTTCTTCAAGAAAACAAAATTATGCAAAAGTGCCCTCTCAGAAACCAAACATGCACCAAAGCACCTTCTCGGGAGTCATAACTTGCACTTGTGTCCTCCTAACAGCCTAAATATGCTCATTCAGGAGCCAGTTTTGCTCTATTGGGAGCCACAACCTATGCCATAATACTCTGCTCATTGGCAAACCACATTAATCTGCCCCTTCGGCTGATAAAAACACAACAAACTGACCTCCTGTAAGGCAAAAAACATGCAAAAGTGTCTTCTTTGCAGCCAGTACATGCACCAAAGTGCCCTCCTGGTTAGGAAACGTCACTTATCTTCCCTCTAAGCTGGTTAAAACATGATTAACTATCCTTCTGGAAAAAAAAAGTAATGCAAAAGTACCCTTTCAGAAACCAAACATGCACCAATGCACCTTCTTGGGAGCCAAAATGCATGCTTAAGTGTCCTCCTGTTTGGCAAACCACACTGATCTCCTTCTTCCCCTGATTAAAACATGGGAAACTGCCCTTATTGGAGCTAAAACATGCACCACAGTGCCCTCTTGGGAGCCAAAATGTTTGCTAAAGTGATGTCTTGGGAGTCAAAACTTGCACTTGTGTCCTCCTAACAGCCTAAATATGCTCATTCAGGAGCCAATTTTGCTCTAAAGTGACATCTTGGGAGCCAAAACCTATGCCATAGTGCCCTCCTCATTGGCAAACCACATTAATCTGCCCCTGCAGCTGATTAAAACACAACAAAGTGACCTCCTGGGAGATAATAAAATAAAAAAATAATAACGTCAAACAGGCTTTGGCTCCACTGAAGTTTGGAAAGTTTTGCAGGTTTTGGAATCCATGGAGAAATTCAAAGTGTCTGAGGATCATTTCTTTAAATCCTTGAGATAATTTTCAGGATTATTTGGACCCAGGAAACACTGAAAAGGTTCAGTAGAGAGTTTAGTGGTATCCTGATGGTCTCCTGGTATCTTGATGGTCCTGTTCCATCCTGTAGCCTGAGTTCTGTTCCATCCTGGTCTCGCTGAAGTGGACTTCAGGGGTGTTCAAGTAGAACCAAGAGGTCCTCGAGGAGTTTCCATCCATCTTTCAAAGAGTGTTTGAAAGTCTGAAGAGCCGCTGAGAAAGTTCAAGTGCAGGTTTGGGGAGTTTTTAGTTTCAGGATGATGTTTGAGAAAAGTATGAGGAGGAGAGTTTAAAAAGAAAAACAGGTCAGAGAGGGGGCTCATGACTCAGGAAAAAACACACAGACTGACTCTGGATCTGTGAGAGAGGTCAGAGGTTCAGTAAACTTTGCTTTAAGATGTTTTTAGTTTCAGAAAAATGGTTTAAGGCGTTTTGTAGAGCCAGAGAGTGAACACTGAAATCTGATTGGCCAACGTAGAGGATTTTATCCTGATTGGCTGTTTGGCCTTGAAAGGGGCGGGACTTAAGTTTCATCCAGCTGTAACAGGCTGAATTTAAATGTGAAATTATTTTCTTTTCTTTGTTTTTAACATTTACTCCCGGCTTTGCATGAATAGCTTAAAGAAAAAACTTTAATCAGTTTGGGTTTGCAAGAAAAATGTGATCGAAGTGCATCTATAAGTAATGTATGGAAGCCCATTTCTGCCAGTTAAATTTAAAAAAAAAAGAAAATAATGAGAACATAACTTTTTTGAGACCATTTTTCCCATATTGAGTCAAAAATCTGAGATAAAAAGTTGAAATTTAGATAAAAAGTTGAAACTACGAGATAAAAAGTCAAGATTTTGAGACAAAAAGTCAAAGTTTGAGACAGTGAAGTAAAAAATAGAGACAGTAAAGTAAATGTTTTGTGATGGAAAGTCAGAATTTTGTAAACTACGACTACTACTTCTACTACTAATTATACTTAGAATAATTTAATTAAAAATAATTATTATTTTTCAGATAAAAAGTCAAAATTTAGGGATAAAATGTCATAATAACAGGATAAGTGTCTATATTGCAGGATAAAAAGTTAAAATTATGAGATAAAAGTCAGAATCATAACTAAAAAAAATGGAAAACAATGAGATGAAAAGTCAAAGTTTTAGGTAAAAGTCAGAATTATGACCTAAAAAGTCCTAAATTTTAGATAAAAAATCAAATTCATGAGTTTAAAAGGTAATTCTTTTTTGATAAAGTCAAAATTTGAGCTATAAAGTGAATGTTTGAAGATAGAAAAATCTAATTTTTAACTTCTAATTTCAAATTTAGACTTTATATGGGCAACAAAAAAAATCACAATAAAGTTAGCTTTTCATTTTCTCTACCTCTTTCTTACTCAAAGAGATGTGCTTATAGTTGGTCCTTCTCAATATATTAGACAGAAATATAAAATCAAAAGAGGTTTGAATATTATTTACATGATTGGAGACTCCATACAAATATTAAGAAGTGTCATGTTTGTCTTTTTTTATAAAATGTAATATTGAATATAAATGAGTTTGGAAACGTTTTAATTTGAAACAGGAAGTGGAAACATCCGTAAAGATTTATGATAAGATGGAGATAAAAAGTGAGAGTGTTGTGTTAATCTGTCACCTTCAGCACACGCTGTTCTCCGTGGTTTGACTTGGCGCTCGGTGAGTGGATGAGTCAGAGCGGGCGGGTTGACCTTTGACCTCTCCGACTGAGCTCAGCACAGAGTTCATGATGAATCCAGACTTTCTTTTTATATTTATCTCACTCTGGCTCCTCTTTATATGAAGTTTAATGATGAATTTGATGATTTCATTTACGTTTTTTTTTTTTTTTTTAAAGAGTTTTATTTAAGGGCAGAGTTAAGTTAAAGCTCCTCTGCGCTGACTCACAGGTTCAGTATTTGTATGAGTGTTAAATATTTGACAAACACGCCGGTATTTGATCTCTTCAGCGCTCTGAGTCAGCTCACGTCTCATTATGTTGTCAGGTTAACAACGTAAAAACAGCGACTTAACTATGCAAAGTGTGACAGGTATGTATGGCATCAGTTTCTCTACAGGATCAGGATTAGTAACAGCAGTGCATGTGAACAATACTCTTCTGTCTAAGTTTTAAAGATGAGGTATTCTGCTTTTTTCATATGTTGTAGAAACAATAAGAAAAAAGAAAAAATAATGATTTCTGAAGTGGATCGTGACATTCTGGAGGAGCAGGGCCTCAAACACCAAGGTCTGCCCACAGCTCCACCCCCTAGAAAAGTGAATCCAACTGTATAAAAGAGGAAAGGGATATAAAAAGATATCCAAGGAACTGAGGATGCCAATAAGCAGAGTTCAAACTCTAATGAAGAAGTGGAAAATGAGGGATTCTGTTGAAACCAAACCACGGTCAGGTAGACCAACAAACATTTCAGCTACAACTGACAGGAAAATTGTTCAGGATGCAAAGAAAATCCCACAAATAACTTTGACTCTCTGAAAGAATGTGGTCTGGCTGTTTCAAGATGTGTTACTCAACCAAAGAGACAAACTGTTAAAAACTACCTTTACAAAAGAAACTATACAAGTGGACAAATGAGCCAAAAACAGCAAAGAATAGGAATAAAACTTAGTTTAAGTTGGCAAAAATTGCCAAAAAGCAACAAAATTAGCAAGAAAATTGGGCCAAAACCTGGAAAATAGGTCAAAAGTGGCAAAAAATAGGTGGACAGTGACCAAAATGGCCAAAAAGCAACAAAAAATGGCAAGAAAATTTGGGGAAAACTTGGAAAAAATTCAGAAAGTAGATAAAATGGTGAAAAAAGTGACAAAAAAACAGTGGAATGTGGTTAAGAAAAGGCTAAAGTCAACAAAAAACAAGATAAAAGTTGGAAAATAGTCAGACGGTAACAACAAATGATCCACAAGTGGCAAAAAGAAGTGAAAAGCATCAAAAATGGGCCAAAGTCAACAAAAATGGCAAGAAAATGACGAAACAACCTGGAGAGACAAAAGGTTTCAAGATGCACAATAAGGAGGCACTTGAGGAAAAATGGGCTGAAGAAAGACATTTCTACNCAACCATAAACATTGTTCCATTTGGAGAGGAGTCAACAAGGCCTATGATGAAAGGTCCACCATTCCTACTGTGAAACACGGAGGTGGATCACTGATGTTTTGGGGATGTGTGAGCTACAAAGGCTCAGGAAACTTGGTCCAAACTGATGAATGAAGGATGAATGCAGCATGTTATCAGAAAATACTGGAGGAAAATTTACACTCATCAGCCCAGAAGCTGCACATGAGACGTACTTGGACGTTCACACATGACAATGATCCAAAACACAAGGACAAGTGGACCTGCCATTGGCTACAGCAGAATAAAGTGAAGGTTCTGGAGTGGCCATCTCAGTCTCAAGAATTTACAGGAACTGGAGGCTTTTTGCCAAGAAGAATGGTCAGTTTTACCATCTGAGAAAATAAAGACCCTCATCCACAACCAGCACAAAAGACTTCAAGCTGTCAGTGCCGATGTTTTACACATTAATAAGTGAGTTTAGGCGTCATGCGTGTAAAAACATCCCTGTGTTCTCGCTGCTTCTGCAGGAGAACATGTCCCTGATGATTTCAGTCTGATTTCATTACATTGTCTCAGCAAGTGTTTAAAAATCTCACATCCAGCTCACAGTCGGTCCAACATGAGTGAAGAGAAGATCCTTTTAAATTAATGAAAGACTTTCCCTCCATCTCTGCTTCACTTGTGTGAGCTCCTCTGTTTTTAATCTGTCTTTGCAGAGTCACAGAAGTTTATATCAAACTTTAACAAGGATCCTGATTATTCTGACCTTTAGCACCTCAACAAGAGGCGTTAACATGATGTTCCACCTGATGGTGCCTGTTGAAAGCCATAAACGAAAGTGATACGCTTTCTCCTGTGAGCGTGCTCTGACACGATTCGATCCGAAAACAAAATACCCTTAGATGGAAAAATAGCTCAACGCATTATTGTTCCTTTGTGTTGTTCTTGGACTGTGGAGACGAAAGAGACCTTCTGCCACGGTCCCTCTTTGAGACTTCGACAAGTCTCCCTTCACAGTGCAGGTGGACCTAGGTTCCATTTGTAAGACGAAGTAAATTTCGACAGCTTTTCGAACTCGAGAAATAATAACACAATATTTAGTCAACACAATAGAAGGCTTGTGGGCTTCCTTTGACACATGAGGAGGACATAAATGAGTGATGACAGCGAAACCGATTATTATCTGTTTCCATCAGTTAAAAACACGTTAATTTTCATCCAGTGAGTGAAAGCTTTTACATAAGCTTTTTAAATTTCATGAGATTTAAATGAGAATGAAGGTTTTGTAACTGTCCTAGTTGTTTGTTGTCTGATGCAACAGCTTATCTGTACATGTTACAGCACATTATTTCTTAAATTTAGAGTACTTTAAATCAGGATTTGTAATTTATAATAAAGAGTGTTAGAGGTTATTTATACGCTAATTCTAGAGAAGTAAATAATAGTTTAATTGTAATCAAATATCGTCATTCCAGGATGAAGTCATGCCTGTATGAACTCATTTGACCAACCTCATATTACATAAACAAAACCAACAGAAAACAGCGCTCTCTCATTGGCTGAATGAGACGTCAATCACTGGAAGCATTGCATCACTCTGCGCCACACTCTCCAGTGATTGGCTGGCCGCTTACTTCGCTCCCGCCCCCTCGCTCCTGATTGGCTGATGCCTGACATTGCCGTACATGGTAAAAGAGATTTCGCAATCCTTCTCCTTCTCCATGTTCCAAACAAAAACACTCACAGCTTCACACAGACGGGGGGTTTAACTTCAACTTTCTGCGATTACTTTTCACAACTTTGACGGATGGTTCAGTCCAGTGTGTTCCTGTGAAGGTAAGCTGTGTTTTTAAAGCCTTTTTGATGGCGAAATGTGGCGGTTTTAAAGCGCGGTTAGCGGGTGTTAGCATTCGGAGCTAATCGGCTTCTCGGTTCAGAAACAAGCAGAGAAGAAAAGAGGAGAATAAACACGTCAAAATGAGCTTTTTAGAGATTAAAGTGACAGATATGAGTGTGTTTGTTTGAGAAATGTGAGGTTATTTAATTGAGTTTGAGCTCCAGGCTGCTGTGAGTGGGTAAAAAGTTGGTTAAAGTGCTTTTAGATGTGGATAGATGTGAATTTATTATTGTGAAACTACATTTAAGTGTTTTTTATAAAAGTCAGATTTGTGCTTAGCCCCGCATGACTCCGGAGTTCCCCTCTCTCGGCACAAAGAGAGGCGGTGATGATGCAACAGCAGGCAACAGCCGGAGCTCTGCGTGTTTCACCCGGAGCGCTTTTCTCTGCGCACAGCTGATTCGGCTGCATGGCAACGCCTCGACCAATCAGAGCGCAGCTGCTAATTGGCCGTGCAGAATAATAATCCGACCAATTAACGTGGCGGGAGCCCGCTGCGTTACACGGATACCAGGGAGGAGGAGGAGGAGAGGAGGAGGTGAAGCCTCAGGAGTGATGGATTTAGGTCAGAGGAGGATCTGCAGGAGGAATGCAGATGAAAAAAAAAAAAAAAGATGTTTGTCCCCGTCATTTATGGTTGATACCAGAGAAAACTGCAGGTTTGGTCCTGGGTCTGACACCAGCTCTGGTTCTGGATGATGTAACAGGATGTCACGATCATTGACTTCTACGTTGTGAACTTGGTGGAGCCAAGTAAAAAAGAGAAATAAAAATATTTATTTCGTCTTCTTTAGAAGGTTTAGGCCCAATTCCAATTCCTTTCTCAACCCTCAATCTTATGGCCCTTTTCTACTCTACTCTAATTACTGTGGATACTTGTCAGGACGGAACGTGGTGGACTGTAAAACCCCCAAACTCCTTGGTTTTGTGTTTTTTTGTACAATATAAAATTATCAAATTTCTACACAAGTTTATTGTGTCCAAAGTATCTTATTTCTTTATGTACACTACTTTATGAGTTAAGTACTACCTTCCTTTATAATGTGAGTCTGTGTTTTTAAGGGGACGTCACCTCATTGACCCATATGTAGCTCATGTAGTCTCTCATAAATTGAGTTTAAAACTGTGTGTGAAAAGTTTCACACACTCAAAACTCACGAGACGTCGAAAACGACCTTCAAGGAGGTTAAAGGCTCATTTAAGCTCCGCCCCTTATTCAGCCTGCAGCTAAAACACCAGATCCAGAAACAAGTTTTTGCAGCACAAACGGGAGAGAAACATCTTCTAACGAAACATCCGTCAGTCTCTCGTCCTGATACACATCTTTTTTTTTACCTTTATAATGGCCCTTTTCCACTGACTCGTCTCAGCTCTACTCTACTCTCCTCTACTCAGTTTGTGTTGTGTTTCCATTAGCGCGGTACTACGCGTCAGACGCCAGTTTTTAGTACCTACTCTACCCTGGTTCTAAGAGTAAAGCTGATACTAAAAGGTGACGTGGACGGACTGCCGGTCACTCATTGGTCAGAGAATGTCGTCTCTGCAGCTTCTGACTCTGAACAAATCACTTACAAGAGGCAAAGGAATAAGTCAGCGACGGGTTTTTAATGACATTTAAACCTGACGGCACAGAACCAGACTGAATGAAGACAAAATACAGCCCTAAAATGCTCCTTCATGATTCCTAAAGAAGTTAAAAGTCCTTTTTAAAGCAAAAAGAAGTTAACAGCAAAGATAGTTGGCTTTAAAGAGTCTTTTAAATTAAATCAAAGTTGGTCGGTGCAGGAGCGATCTGTCTGCCANAAATTAAAGTGATCTCACTGGATCCAGGGAAGAGTTGATGTCAGGAAGCAGCTCCTTCGTTTTCCTCCGCGTGCAGCAGCACCAGGCTGTTGTTTACCTCCGTTGTCATGACGACCCACATTGAGCCGCTGTATTACTTTAATGAAATCTTTTGAAAGCTTTGTTTTTTCCTTTAAAGACCACGGTGGCACATATGTTAGTACAAAATGATGTTTGTGTGGCGTTATAGATGAACATGCACGCACTTCTGCGCAGCACTTTAGCGCAGCTGTGTTATAAGATCCACGCCCACCGTGAGTCTGTAGTCGGGCTAGAGGAAAAGAACCAAACCCAGTAGAGACGAGTAGAGTAGAGCTGGAANTTTTTTCCTTTAAAGACCACGGTGGCACATATGTTAGTACAAAATGATGTTTGTGTGGCGTTATAGATGAACATGCACGCACTTCTGCGCAGCACTTTAGCGCAGCTGTGTTATAAGATCCACGCCCACCGTGAGTCTGTAGTCGGGCTAGAGGAAAAGAACCAAACCCAGTAGAGACGAGTAGAGTAGAGCTGGAAATGTAGAGTGGAAAAGCGCCATTAGTTGTAATGGTTAAGTTAAACAGGAGAGTGATAGAACATGGGCCGAAGGCTGAAACACAAGTTTTTCTAAAAAGTTTATTTTTGTGTTTTTATTCCTCAGGCTCCACTTTGACTCCGCCCCCTGACCCCGATTCACCTGCACACCTGAGGAGACTCAGAGTTCAGTCCTTGCAGGCAACATCCAAATGAGCCGGCCGTCGCAGGCGAAAACAAACACAACTGACCACAACGGCGTGAGCGTCATCCAGAGCCAGGCCCACGCCACTTCCACCGCCGCCTCCTCCCTGCCGCCGCAGCGACTCCAACAAGTTCCTCAACTCGTCCCGGCCGACGCTTCAGCAGGAGGCGGGAAAGCTCTTCCACCCAGCAAGATGAAGAAGCCCAGCGCCGACAAGGACAGCGAGGAGTACCGCCAGAGGCGCGAGCGCAACAACCTGGCGGTGAAGAAGAGCCGCATGCGCAGCAAGCAGAAGGCGATGGACACGCAGCAGCGCGTCAACGAGCTGAAGGAGGAGAACGAGCGGCTGGAGGCCAAGATCAAACTGCTGAGCAAAGAGCTGAGCGTGCTCAAAGACCTCTTCCTGGAGCACGCCCACAACCTCGCCGACAACGTGCAGCCGCCCACGGGCGCCGACGGCACCAGCCCCGCCCCCAACAACGCCTCGGCCAATGGGCAGTGAGCGGCGGCGTGCGCTGCACCTGCGAACATAAATTCTTAGGCCGACGTCGAAAAGATGTTTGAGGACCTCAGTGGAGAAGAAGAAGTCGAAAAGAAAGAAAATAGTTGCGGAGTCGCGAAGGGTCGAGGGTGTTAGGAGCCGCTCCCACCAGTGTACTAAGGTACTTATCTCAAAATATACTAAAAATGTCCTACAAACCAAGTCAAGTGCTCTTTTTACGCAGTTTGTATCTCTGACTCTAAGCTGCTCAGATTCGGTCGCGCGGAAACGTTTGGACGATGGAGCGAGCGCCGCGTGGATCCTGAGACGCCGTCTGCCGCCGCCGCCAGGATTCGCTCTGAGAGACTTTCCCAGCAGCAGGAACCAGAACTCTCCTCCTGTTTCCACTGTTTCCTGCGGGCTCTTTTAAAGCGTCACACTCTGGATGTTTGAGCTGCAGCCTCAGGATGTACATGAATGAAATTCCCGTTTTTTTTAGGATGTGTATTTTCTTCTGTCGTGTCACAGAGAGTTTTTAAAATGTGGAGTCAAGGAAAAAGAGGTTTTTGTAAGCTCACTACACGTTAAGGACGCGTCTGTGTTTCAGTAAAAATCACCTTTAAACGTTTTTAAATCAACGGGGAAGAAAACCTCTGAAACACAGGAATGTTCTTATCGCAGCTGATTGTTTTTGAATCGAGAACTTTTGATGTTTGTGCGTGAAGGTCGAGGTCGTGTTTGAAGCTGATGTGTCTGTGATAAACTTTTAAAAGTGATCGATCCCAAATAATAAGAATGATGTGAAACAGCCTCATGGTTTAATCCCTGATTGAGCTGTTTAATGAAAAATGTTCTTAAATCAGCCGTTCTCAACTTCAGGGTCTTGACCCCAAATTTGGAAAAGTTGAACAAATATTTAATTAAAAATTCCAGGCAAAATTGTTTGAGTAGTTTTCTGCTTTGTTATTTTTCCTAAATTCTAAAATATTAACTTCACTGTTTCACCTGAACAAGTTCAATGAGCGATTTTTCATGAAGTCGTTCATATTCATCACTGCAAAAACTGAAATTTAACAAAGTATTTATGTCTTATATCTGTAAAAATCGTCTTTTTATTCTTAATATGAACCACATTCAACTGACCAGTCCAGAAAAATGTCTTGTTTCAAGTTGTTTAAAGGCAAAAAAATAGGTCTGAATTGCCTGAAACAACAACAACAACAACAACAACAAAAATCTGCCTGTGGTAAAAAAAAAAAAAAAGACAATTGCAAGAAAAATAAACCGTCCAAATTTCTAAATCAAGACAATATTTTTAGGTAAAAAAAGTTGAAATTTTGAGATAAAAATTCTAATTACTCAGATTAAGATCGAAACATTGAGAGTTGACTTTTACGAATTAGTCAAAAGTTTGAGATAAAATATCAGAATTTTGAGATAAGTCTATATTTAGTGATAAAGTTCAATTTTAAGATTCAATAGTTTGAATTTTTGGGGGAAGAAAGTTGAGATTGTGTAATTTAAAAAGTCAAAATTATGAGCCAGACAGTCAAAGTTTGGGAGAAATTAATGAAATTTATGCAAAAGTGGAATTTTAAAATTTAATTTGACAGCTCGAAATTTAGAGAGAGTCGAAATTCTGAGATTTCTCCCACTGTTTTGTTAAGGTTTTAATTAGTGTGTTGATTTTTAGTCAAAATTTTAAAAGATAAAAGTTAATATTAGATTTAATGGTCAAAACTTTGAGGAGTTAAAATTGAAATTTGGGGGGAAAAATGTCATATATTGAGAGAAAAAGATATTTTTTTTAAATAGAAAGATAAGTTTCTAGCTGAAAGAAAAGCTGAAGTGATAAGAAGTCAAAATTGGAGACAAAAAGTCAACATTTTGAGATAATACAGTCAAAACGTTGAGATATATTCGTCAAAACTCTGAGATGAAAAGACAAAAATCAAAGTTGTTAAATCAAGAGACAAAGTTTTGAGACAAATAGTTGCAGTTGTGAGACAAAAAGTCAAATTTAAGAAACAAAAAGTCGAAGTTTTGTGATATTTAAGTCAAAATTTTGAGCTGGAAAGGCGAAGTTGTGAGATAAAAACTCATTTTTGAGACAAAAAAAAATGAAATTTTGAGGTAAATTTTTTTAAAAATGTGCATGTACAATCTTTAAAGTCCTTGAACAAGAAAAAAGGATCTTTTCTTACAGTTTTACATCCGAGACACACGTGTGAAAAACAGCTGATATAACAGATCCTGGGTCAGTCAGGATTAAGAAAAAAAACTCAAAATGCTCAAGACAATATTTCGAGTTAGAAGTTGAGTTTTTCAGATAAAGAAAAGTTTAAATTTGGAAAAAAAAAATCAACTTTCTTGGATAAAAGTAAAAACTTTGAGAGTTGTCATTTTTAATTAGTCAGAAGTTTGAGATAAAAGTCAAAATTTCATGATAATGTTCGAGTTCGAGATTCAAAAGTTTGAATTTTGGGGAAGAAAGTCGAGATTATGTGATTTAAAAAGTCAAGTTGTGGGAGAAACTGATGAAAAAATTCTGATTCTGATGAAAAATTCTGAGATGAAAGTTGAATTTTTGTGATGAAAAAAGGTGAAAGACAAAAGACAAAATTCTTGGATTAAAGTTAAATTTGGGGTCATGACTCAAAAAAGTTGAGAACAGCTGCTTTAAATCTTCAGAAAAGAAACGATGAAGTAAACGACCACAGAAATGATCCAAACATGAACGAACGACTCCTCCAAACCTGCAGACAGACAGACAGGTGGAGGTGTTTGTGGCCTCAGTCTGAGTTAATTCCACCTTAAAACCAGGACGCTGATCTCTGATGATCTTAAACGAGCTCAGACCTAAACGGCGCCCTCGCTCCTCCAGCTCGCCACAGAGAGGGGCGTGGCCTCCGCCTGTTGTCTCCATAATTAAGTGAGCTTTGAGCGGGCGTGGCGTGTTTGTGCGGCGCTTCACCGCTGCAGGAATGTCGTCTGTCTGAGGCGGCGCTCCCTTAAAAGTTTAAGAGTTTGTTCTTTTGATGGTCCATGATCTGACTGACAGCTTCAGTTTGACTACATTACCCAGAAGCCTCAGCTGCTCCAGGCACACTAATCTCTGCTTTAAGTTCTTCTAATATTAAAAAAAACTTATATATGCCCATTTCTGTCAGCTAAATAAAAGTTAAATATGAAAACCTGACTTCGCTGAAAATTGTTTTGCCCCAAGTTTGGTCAAAATTTTTGATGGAAAGTTAAAATAATGGGATCATAAAGTCAAAATTCTAAGATTGAACTTCAATTTTTGAGATAAGAAGTTCAAATTTTGAGACAATTAGATGAAATTCTGGGATAAAAGTCAATTTATGAGCAAGACAGTTGCAATAAGTCAAAATTTGTAAGTTCAAAATTGAAGTTTTGGAATAAAAAAAGTTGATATTTAGAGATAAAAAGTCAAAATTTTGGGGATAAAGTTGAATTTATTTAGAAAAAAAAGTTGAAATTTGTGAGATAATCATAATAAAATTCTTAGAAAAGCTCTTGGGAGAAAAAAGAAATAAAAGTTGAGATTAAATAATGAAAAAATATATATATATATGAGATAAAAATTTAATCTGTGGTAAAAAATTGAGATGAAAATTCAAAATAATGGGATAAATGTCAACATAAGGAGATGCTTGACATTTTTAAATTAGTCAAAATAATCAGATAAAACACTGATATTCTGAGATGAAATAATTGTTTTTACATACATGGTTGAAAGTTTGACTTTTCATCTTTAATCTGACTTGATAAAGCAAAAAAAAAAAAAAGTCAACAAAGACACTTTTGTCTTTTTTTCTTTTTAAACTGGTGAAAATTGGCCCCGATAAAAAAGTTTTATTTCCTACAGAGTTAAATCTACACTTTTAAAAACCTTAAAGTCAGTAAACTCTTTGTGATGTTCACAAAACTGTTGAGTTTGGTCCAGTTTTGTTTTGAAAACTAATAGATGCCCATTTCTGTCAGCTAAATAAAAGTTAAATATGACAAACCTGACTTCGCTGAAAATTGTTTTGCCCCAAGTTTAGTAAAAAGTTTTTCATGGAAAGTTTTGCGTTCAAGATATAAAGTTAAATTTGAAATGTAAAATTGACATTTTGAGACAAGAAGTTGAAATAACGGGATAATAAAGTCAAAATTCTAAGATAAAACTCCAGTTTTCGAGATGAGAAGTTCAAATTTTTTGAGACAATTAGATGAAATTCTGGGATAAAAGTCAAATTATGAGCAAGAGGGTAAAAAAAAAAAAAATCAAAGTTGAAGTTTTTGAGACAAGAAGTTGAAATTTGGAGATAAAAAGTCAAAAATTTTGGGATAAGTTAGATAAAAAACGTGAAATTTATGAGATAATCAAGATAAAATCCTGAGAAAAACTCAGATTTTTGAAGTGAGAAATCTGAAATTTTGAAGCAAAGAGACAAAAAATTGAATAATGACAAAAAATAAATAAAAGATAAATATGTTAAGAGTTGAGATATTGAGATGTCAATATAATGAGATGGTTGACATTTTGAAATTAGTCAAAATTTATCAGATAAAACATTAAGAATTTTGAAATGAAATAAATGTTTTAACATCAAAGAGACTTTAAAACTGAAAAGTAGAATTCTTAAACTGAGTTATTTCTTTTTTTTGTTTTCAGTTGTTTCTGTCAAAAAAGAAAAAATTCAGCACTCTTAACCGAGGATATTTTTTCAAAATAAAGGATGTCTCAATTTAGATGTGAAAATTGTTGGAATTTCAGTTATTTGTGAAACACTACAAGTGTTTTGACAACTCAAATGTCCAGAAACTTTCCTGGAAATCCAAACTTGTTTATTTTTTTGTGAATTTTCTTTTTTGTTTCTTGTTTGTTTGATTGAGCGTCTGTTAGAATCTGTCAGTCAGATCATGAAGTTTATCCTCAAACTGAAACCATCTCATGTGATGAAAATGAAAAACTTTGACTCTAAAATCAAAGTTTTTTACCTTTAAAGTGGTTGAGCTCATTAATGTTGGTTTGAAAATATCTGAGGAGTTTTTTTCTTTTTTTAAAGTTGATGTGAAACAGAAAGTTTCAGTGGAAAGTTCCTGACCTGCTTCTTTTTCTGTCTCCTGTTGATTTTTTTTCCAAAAAGCAGCATGTTTATAGAGAAGTCTTTGCATGATGGAGGGAGGGGGGGCACGGTGTGTGTGTGTGTGTGTGTGTGTGTGTGTGTGTGTGTGTGTGTGTGTGTTGTGCTTCAGTCTGAATGTTGCTGTGCAGCATTTCTCTGTGGCTCTGTCGGCTTTTTTTATATCAGAGGAATCTGGGCTAACGTGCATTCTAAATTAAACTCAAATATCAAAGTTCAAACCTGAGTTTTCTCTTTTTATTTCCCTCACGTCATCATTTTTATTGCCTTTTCTAGCTTTTTGCCACATTTCCTTCATTTTTTGAGAAAAATTTTTCGTAAAACGATGAAAGACTGGTAAAAAAGGTGGACTTTGAATAAACTTACAGAAGAAAAACTGACAGAACGATGGGAATGAAATTGAGTAAAGATGTAAAAATGTGGAATTTCGAATAAAAATAAGGATGAAGAACGACAAAAACGGAGAAAAAGAGGGCTTTTTGCTGCTTTTTGACCATTTTTCCACCTTGGACTTATTTATTGCTTCTTCTAGGTTCTTATGCCACATTTCATCCATTTTTACTCTTTTTCAAAAACATTTTTGCTGTTTTTTTAACCTTTTTTTCCCACCTGAAACTTTTCTAAATGTCTACTATTTGACTTCACTGCCACTTCCTGCTGTTTTCATCCATTATTCACCCATTTTTACTACGTTTCGTCAATTTTTCCATCTTAAACTTCACTTAATTGCTGCTTCTTGCTGTTTTTGCTTTTTCTTTCTCCCATTTTTGCTGCTTTTTGAAGGCCCCTCAGGCGGCGCTGCATTAAAAACCCACATCATTGTGTAAAGGATATTAGCACGTGGGCTCAGGAACACTTCAGAAAACCATTGTCAGTTAACACAGTTCATCACTACATCTACAAGTGACA
>RPOG01003482.1:0-20049 GCA_008086565.1 Thalassoma bifasciatum
ATTTCACACAGAAAAAATAACAGGAACATATAAATATATTTTCATATATTTGGTTGCACCACCTGACATTTTTGGGTGCTCAAATTAAAAATACTAAAAAATAATGAACCTAAAAACTTTGAAATGTTGGTCAACTACTGAAATCTGTTAGAAAACATAATTCTTCACTCAGAAATATGTTTTTTTATCCATTTTCAAAGAACTTTTTAAAAATACGTTTTTAGACCCTCTCATAAATCCTTCAGCCCTAATCTGAACCAAAGAGGAGCTTTAAGTTCCTGTGGCGTTTGTGTGTAAATGTGCTCAGAGCTGCTCTGCCTGCTCTGCCTGGTCTGAGTGGAGAACAGCTGATTGTCAGACTCCTCCAACAATCAGTCCATTTAACCAACAGCAACAACCAAACAGCAGCAGCAGCAGCAGCTTTGCCACTAATCAATTGCATGAGTTTGCTTCTCGCAGCTTCCATTGATTGTGGTTTGTTTTCTCTCCACAACGATTGTCGTAAACAACCAGACTCTCTCTCTCTTTCTTATTCTCTCTCTCTTCTTCTCTCTGGACTGTTAAAAATGCACTTTTCAGAAAAAGCTGTGACCTGTTTTTATTTATTCCTCCACCTCAGAGCAGATCCTGTTGTTGTTGTGTTTAACTCTTTGTGCTGTCAGATGTGGAGGAAAAACAGATTTTCTCTGGGGTTGAAAACGTTTGTAGAGGTTGTTGTTGTTGTTGTAGTTGTTGTTGATGTTTTGTCTCTTCGCGGCCTCGGGGTGAATGTAGGAGTTTGGAGAAAATGCTCTGAGAGGTTTGTGTTTTCAGAAGTTTGTGTTTTGTTTTTGGTTTGTCAGGTTTTCTGTTAAATAATGGGGCAGAGAAGTGTCACTGTAAAGAAAATCTAAAAAGTTAAAAATAGTTTTTTCAAGTTTATTCTGAATAAAAAGTCAGAACTCTTATTAAACTAAGAATTCTGACTTTTCTATAGTCCTGACTTTTTATAGTCCTTACTTTTCTATTATTCTGACTTTTTTTAGTCCTGACTTTTCTATAATTCGAACTTTTCTATAATTCTAACTTTTTTATAGTCCTGACTTTTCTATAATTCGAACTTTTCTATAATTCTAACTTTTTTATAGTCCTGACTTTTCTATAATTCTGACTTTTCTATAATTCTGACTTTTTTTTTAATTCTGACTTTTCTATAATTCTGACTTTTTTCTTATACTGACTTTTCTATAATTCTAACTTTTTATAGTCCTTACTTTTCTATTATTTAAACTTCTCTATAATTCTGACTTTTCTATAATTCTGACTTTTCTATAATTCTAGCTTTTTATAGTCCTGACTTTTCTTTATTCCTGACTTTTCTATAATTCTGACTTTTCTATAATTCTGACTTTTCTATAATTCTAGCTTTTTTAGTCCTGACTTTTCTATAATTCTGACTTTTCTATAGTCCTGACTTTTCTATAATTCTGACTTTTCTATAGTCCTGACTTTTCTATAATTCGAACTTTTCTATAATTCTAGCTTTTTATAGTCCTGACTTTTCTATAATTCTGACTTTTTTTTATATTCCTGACTTTTCTATAATTCTGACTTTTCTTTGTTCCTGACTTTTCTATTATTCTGACTTTTTTTAACCCAGGATTCTGACTTTAATTTCAGAATTTAGATATTTTGTAATTTTTACTTTCTTCTCAGAATTCTGAGATTTAAGTCAGATCTTTGAGAAAAAAAAGGTTAAATTCTAACCTTAATTTCAGAATTCTTATATTTTCACACAATTCTGAGATTAAGGTGAGAATTCTAACTTTTTTCTCCCAATTTTGACTTTAACCTCTTCTTTTTGGATTAAAGTCAGAATTTAATTTTTTTAAATTTTGACTTGAATCTCAGAATTCTTAGATTTGAGTCAGAATACTGACTCGTTTGTAATTCTGACTTTTTGTCTCAATATTCTTACTTTAATCTCAGATTTCTGAATTTCTTTTCTCAGAATTCTGACTTTTTTTTCCAAAAAAAACTCTGAAAATAATTAATTGACCTTTTTCATTTTCTTTTTTCCGTGTCCCTAACCCTCTTCTGTAGTTAGAGTCAGTCATTGTTTAATATCTGAGACGTTTGAGCAGCTCTGGGATCTTTTTTATTTTAACTCTTTATTTTATCAGAGTCTGGTGCTTTTCCACTGCAGGAACTTTCCCCGTCTGTTCTAACAGCAGGAACCAGGCTCTAAATTTAGTTTTAAAGGGTTTTAAAGGTGCAGGAACTTTGTCCTTCAGAGCTGAATATTTCCTGATTTTTTCTGACACACTTCCTGTCACTGCCCCCCCCCCCCACTCTCCCTCCACAGCTCCCTCTCTTTACGACGTCCTGTCTCTAAAAATAAAAGCTTAAAATAACCTCAAAAAAAAAAAAACATCTCTGATGATTGAAGACAGAAATATCACTTCTTTTGAAGATGAACGACACACACACCTGGAAAATCTCACTCTTCACATCAAACCTGGATTTTTTTAATATTGTTTTATTATTTCTGAGATATTCAGACACTTGAAGTGGAGGAAACTGGATCATGAAGAGATTTCTGCTCTCGAGTTCTTCTGTGTGGTTTTAACGTCAGGCTGCTGTTTTCCTGGAGGCTCTTTAGCGCCCCCCGGTGGTCGATCAGTGTCTCGTCTCCCTCTTCTCTCAGTGTTTTCATCTTCGAGTCTTTGACCTCGTCACTGCTCATCTCACTCTCTCACCTTCACTTCATGTTTTTTTTTTTTTACTGTTTTCTCATTTTTCTCTATGGAAGCAGAACGTGCTGCAGTTTTATCAGACGAGTTTATTAAACACATGAAAACAGGAATAAAAATGTCAGTGAAATAATCAAATGGAGAATTTATTCAGTCTGTCTTTAAAAATCAAGGAGTTTTACACAAGAATTAAACGTTTTTCCCACCTTTGACCTCTTTAAACTATTCCTGTTTCCTCTATTATGTATTAATAGAGACATGCCGTTGTTATTTTTCAACAAAACTTTTTCATTATTTTCATTATTTCAACTTTTATTTCTATCTTTAAAGCAGGAATGAGCCATTTTGTTCTAGAATATGATCAAAATCTACAATTCTACAATTTTACTTAGCGGAATTGTAGAAATTTTTTATACTTTAGGGTAAAATGGCTTATTCCTGCTAGGGCTGAACGATTTATCGTTTTTTGATCGAAATCGCAATTTCAAACATCGTGATCATGTGATCGTTAAAGCTGTGATTTTTTTCCTGCTTCTGACTGACCCAGGATCTGTTATATCAGCTGTTTCACACACACCTGTCTTTGAGTGTGAGACTGTTGGAAAAATCCTTTTTTCTTTGGGCTTGATGTTGATTTTATTTTACTTAACTTAATTCAATTAAGGATATTTTGCGATACATCATTTTTAAAAGTTAAGAGTCAAAGATAGACTCTTTTTGTTCTTCAGTTTTTTATAACAATTTAAAAAGTCTGGTTTAGAAAAAGCAGGAATGGCTGTTCGGTTTTGAGAAGAGTCAAAATGCGACAACTTATCGAAAAATCTTCTTTTTTTTTTTTTGCCTCTGTATTTATTTCTCATCATTTCGACTTAAATCTTAGAATTTTGACTTTCTTTATCAAAATTTCAGCTTTTTATTTCAAAATTAAACTTTTTATTCTAGACTTTTATTATCTTAAAATTTTGACCTTAGATGACAAAGTTTGAACTTTTTTCACATAATCTTAAACTGATTTCTTAAACTTAATAAGTTTCATCTCAAAATCTTGACTTTTTGTCTCAGAATTTTGTCTTTATTTCTAAAAAGTTTCACCTTTTATATTAAAATATTGACCTTTTATTTAAAAGTTTGAAACAATTCTTACCTTCAGTTTTTATTTTCATCCTCACATTCGAGTAAAAGCTTTTGATGTTTCAATGGTTTGATGTAATTTTCTGTCAAGTTTGTAAATGTTGCTGTAAATTGTGAAAACTTCACTAAAGTTTGATTTAAAGAAAATTGTGAATCAAATTAAAATCGCTGTATCTGCCAGAAAATATAGCAGCTATTGAAATATGCATAATAATAATAATAATAATAATAATAATAATAATAATAATAACAATAATAATAATAATAATAATTGGAGTACATAAAATAATAACAAGTAAATACATACTCATTTTCAGAATGATGTAATGTATGACGGAGAAAATATTCACATTCCTACACATATACATTTGCAAGTACATTAATATGCTCAACCTCACATTCACACATATACATGTACGCACATACAAACATACCCCCAACCAAACACACTGAATAGATAATAATAATTTTAAAAATGAAGTTTTTAATTAAGTTGTAAGTTTGATTTTAAGGGAAAAGACAGAAAAAGACTCTGTTTGAATGTTTCACTGACTTAATTATTCATTTGATTTTTAATCCTCGACTCGTCCGATAACTCCGACTCCCTTCTGTCCCCTCTGAGCCTCCGTACATTTCTCTTAAAAAAACCTACAGCACATTTTTAAAGCTGAATTTTCCTCCTCAGGACGCTTCAGGTTCACTCCCCTTCCTCCTCCTTTCCTCCTCTTCTCCTCCTCCTCCTCACAGCTCGTGTGTTTTTTTGTCCTCCTAACCTTCCTGTGTCCTTTAACCTTTGACCTCTTGCTGCTCTTCCTCTGCCTAGGGTCACTATTGACCCGGCCAAACGGCAAACGGCCAAATCAGGGCCGGCCGTGCCTGCAGCCGCTGGAGGAAAGAGCCTGAGTAAGTTTCTGACTCCAGACTCTCTCAGCCTGTCCTCCTTCCTCCTTCCTTCCTCCTTCTCATCCTCCTCCCATGCTGCTTCTCCCCCTCCGCTCATACATTTTTGATATTCTTTCCCTCCTCCTCCTCCTCCTCCTCCTTCTTCTCTCTTTTCTTTTTTTTCTGCTCATGTTTCCGTTGAGAAATGGCAGTTTTTTGTTTTCAGTCCCGTTTTTTTCTTTCAGATTCAGGAGCGGAAGATATAGAGAGTTGTAGGAAGATGAAGATCTAGAGTAAGGGCCTGTTTCCATCCCTCCATCTTTCTCCTCTCAGAGTTGGAGTCTTTAAGTGTGGGTTATGTGGAGGGACCCCCCCCCCCCCCCCCCCCCCCCCCCCCCCCCCCCCCCCCCCCCCCCCCCCNCCTCACCCCTCCTCACCCCCCCTCCCTGAGCGACCTGCTGTCAGTCTCGTCCGCTCACTCGTCTCCTCTTGTTGTCGTCGTTCAGTCTCTTTTCTCTTTTCGCTGTCTGGGAGTTTTGGAGCGTTTCCTCCTCCACCTCGTCCTGTTTTTCTGTTTCTACTGCTGCAGTGCATGCTGGGAGTTTGCTCTGTGATGTCAGTGGGACTTTTTCCTCTTGTTTTGGAGCGAGTCAGGGTTCAGTTTCCTGTACGTGGACGATCTTTCTCTCACATTGTTAGAGAGCGACAAACATGAAAGAAGAAAAAAAGGAGGATCTGAGTTTAACCCTCCTCCTGTGTTAGTGGGTCGGTTTCAACCTGCGTCATAAATAATCTTTAAAATACACTAAAAACAAAACATATGATCCAGTTTTTGTGTTATCTCTTGTTTTCCTTGTAAGGCTTCCTTATCCATGAAAATATTGGGTTTCATATTTTTGGTGTTGGTCTCAGGGCCTTTTTATTTTTAGCAGTAAACCTCTTGATTTCAATAAAAAGCAGAAAAAATAACCTAAAGCATTGTTTCCCAACCTGTGGTCCATGGCCCCCTGGTGGGCCGCAGAGGTATTGCAAGTGGGCCGCCAAATCATTTCCAAAATAGTCTGAAATTTAATGAGGGGTAATTGTATAAAGATACAAATATAAAGAATAATGTTTAAAATGTTAAGACTTAAAGGATGTTAAACATGTTCAAACATTTGTATATAAGTAAAGTCCTCTAAGAAGGCGTGTTAAAGCCCAACATGTAACATGACCCCAAATTTCAAAGGTCTACAGTGTAATTAAAAAATGCAATGAAGCACGAAAATGTGATAAAACAAATGTTGTGTAATCTAAAAATGTAACCACTATCCCACATTTTAACCAGTTATTACAGAATCAGTACTTCAAGGGTCAGATGTGGGCCGCAAAAATTCTTGAGACTTAAAAGTGGGCCCTGATTTAGAAAAGGTTGGGAACCACTGACCTAAAGAGAATCCTATAAATAAACCAAAGGTTTTTGTGTTACCTGCCTATTATTGAGGGGTATAGAACACATCTCTGAAATAAATTTGCTCTATTTATTTTTTCATTTAAAATCAGCAACTATAGTAACATCTATGGTTTTAGGGTCAGTTTTGACTCATACATATATTTTTCAAAAAAATGCAAAAATATATATTTTGCCAGCAATAGAACTTTAATATAAACACATAGAAACACAGAACAGGTCATAAAACTAAATATTGATTTGTGAGCGTGCATGTTTTCAGATGCATGTGTGGCAAAAAGTGACACTTTGTGTCTTTGCAGAGAAACTTTTTGCATTGGAAACACAAATGAGTGAAGCTCACATGATTGGGAGAGGAGGTGTCTGTCATTGTGATGGCTGACAGTGCACTTATGATTTCAATTTTGGCTCTAAATATTGGTTTATAATCTTATTTTTATAACCGGGTCAAAACCGACCCTAACACTACAAGCGACATTTTTAATGTTGAGATTTTTTTTTTTTAATAATAATTTTGTTGGAATCAACGTTCCTGACAAAGTCAAGAAGCCTTGATGCAGTAAACAAATTTTATGTGATTCTTTTATGCATTTAAAAACTAAAACGGGTCAGTGGCGACCCTAACACAAGAGGAAGGTTAATTAAATTTGTTTAATGCTTTCATAAATACCTGAGTATTTTCAATTTATCCATATTTAGTTCAAATAATCGTATTTTTGTGGCTTTAACAAAGAAGGTGACACCATATCATACTGTATAATTAAGACTTGAACCATATTTACTCAACATCTGTTTGCTTTTTGTGTCATTAACTTCCATTTAATGCACTTTTAAACACATTTTGCCTTATGTGGTTTTATTGTTGCACAATTATAAAAGACTTTCAAATGAAACTGGAGTTGAAAACTTGACTGAAAGTTTGTCAGGTTTTGTTTTGTATCTATGAAGTTTGTTTGAGCGTCATCGTTCTTCATGTTCAATCCTGTTTCCCATAAACCCCTGCAGTTTCTCTGTTCCTGCTCCGGCTCCTGGTTTTGTTTGTGGGTCCAGATCTTTAAGATTTTAAGTGTTTATTGTCATTTGTAAAGTACAGAAACATGTTTCTCTGTACAACAGAATCATCTCTTTGCTGTCCACAATTGGGGCCAATACTAGAATATCAGAAACACTCAAGAAATATAGAAGTTAAAACACGCAACACTTTAGATTAGGGAACACATTTTCATTAATCTGTAGTCAATAAGTAATAATTAGGAGTTTATATATGGAAAAGTCTGAATTCATGGTGCAATGGAGGTAGAATAAGGGGTTAATGCGTGCTTAATATATGGGTCAATGAGGTGACGTCCCCTTTTTTTGTGTCTGAGTGTAATATTTCCTTCCATCATGAATTGAGTATTTCATCACATGTATTTCTTTATTCTATGAAACCTGTGTTATTTGAACACATCTTTAAACTATTAAAATATAACATGTTTTTTTGTGTTTTGGTTCCTCAAACCCCCAAAATGTCAGGTGGTGCAACCGTCCTGACAAGTATCCACAGTAATTAAACTCTAAAAATTGAATGTCAGTTATTGTAAATGGAAATTAAAAANTATAGGTCATCAGCTCCGCCCCCTGGTGTCTGGCTGCAGTATAGGTCATAAGCCCCGCCCCCTGGTGTCTGGCTGCAGTATAGGTCATAAGCCCCGCCTCCCCATGTATTCCAGATATGAGCCGGGAAAACTTTAAAAAATTATGATACCTGGTAGAAACGTTTCTCTCATCCTTACACTAAGGTGGTATGATGATGTCATCTGGCTGCATGGTGTTCAGGTGTTTTTTTTCTGAGAAGTTAGTTTCTCATTAGTTATTGGACGTTAAAAACCGTGATATAAGTTTCGTTTTATGATAGTTGACAGCTGCCGTTCGTGAGTAGTTTTTATCGGGGATATAAGAAACTTCAGGAAAGAGCCAAAAGGAGACTAAACCTTCTGAAGAAGAAGAAATAAATATTTTTATTTCTCTTTTTTACTTGGCTCCACCGGAAATTCTCTACTGNACCTGACATGGAAATTGTTCCAGTCACCAATGAAGTGAAAAAACCTTTTTTATCAGTATTTCAGAGAAATCTACAAACTTTTCCACTTGGTCACAAATGTCATTTGGGCTCCTCTGGCTGATGCAGTTTCCTGTTTCCTGTTTTATTCTCTTCACTTTAAAATAAAAGTCTAATGTTACGGTTGCACCACCCTGACATTTGACAAGGTGAAAATTACGGGACAAAAGTTTTTTAAATTTCTTAACAGCTTTAAAATTATTTTTATTTGCAAAGAATGTTTTATTTAAAAAGGTTCAAGCATAAAATAATGCCACTGTGTTTTTAATTTCCATTTACAATAACTGACATTCAATTTTTAGAGTTTAATTACTGTGGATACTTGTCAGGACGGTTGCACCACCTGACATTTTGGGGGTTTGAGGAACCAAAACACAAAAAATCATGTTATATTTGAATAGTTTAAAGATGTGTTCAAATAACACAGGTTTCATAGAATAAAGAAATACATGTGATGAAATACTCAATTCATGATGGAAGGAAATATTGCACTCGGACACAAAAAAAAGGGACGTCACGTCATTGACCCATGAACCTGAGGAGCATCTCATTTTAGGATGCAAGCATGAAATCAAGAGTGTTATTCACATCATTTCTTGGAAATCCCTTTAATTTGAGGACACTAAGACTATTTTTAGAAATAAAACTGGTTGTGAATGCAGTATCATGACACCTGCACTATGAAGAACAACTGGATCTACAATCTGTTTACTCTTTTCTTCTCAGAGTTTTTGTTTTCACCACTCAAGAAAAAAACCTGCAGCTTCATACAGGCACATTAATCTAGACTCATATATTCACTGTTTGTGTGCTACTGTGAGAGACTGACACAAAGCCCAAAGCTTCAGCTACAGTACATTTCCTTATCCATTAATCCCAGCATTGAAAAAGCAGACCCTGCCACAATAAAAGACTACACATCAAACAACAACAGCTTTAAAAATTATTTTTATTTGCAAAGAATGTTTTAATTTCCATTTACAATAACTGACATTCAATTTTTAGAGTTTAATTACTGTGGATACTTGTCAGGACGGTTGCACCACCTGACATTTTGGGGGTTTGAGGAACCAAAACACAAAAAAACATGTTATATTTTGATAGTTTAAAGATGTGTTCAAATAACACAGGTTTCATAGAATAAAGAAATACATGTGATGAAATACTCAATTCATGATGGAAGGAAATATTGCACTCGGACACAAAAAAGGGACGTCACGTCATTGACCCTTATGCAGAATAGTATTGTGTGAGTTTTACAAATGATCAAATTGTGTTTGGGTTTGTCATCTTTGATAACTGAATGCTTTTATTCCCACAGATAATGCCCACAATAAAATTACAGAGCTCCGATGGGGAAATCTTCGAGGTGGATGTTGAGATTGCCAAACAGTCGGTAACCATTAAAACCATGTTAGAAGGTACAACTTTTTTTTGTTTAAGTCATTCCAAACTTTTCATCTTTTCTCTCTGATTTAAGGGGTTTCAATATGTGACAACTAATGGTTACTTTGGCATCACTTCATTTGTATTGTTATGATTTAATACTTGTGACGTTAAGGCTGGCACACACTACACTCCTCTTTAAATCTTCATAGATTTAGAGTCTACACATAAAATAATGCCACTGTATTTTTAATTTCCATTTACAATAACTGACATTCAATTTTTAGAGTTTAATTACTGTGGATACTTGTCAGGACGGTTGCACCACCTGACATTTTGGGGGTTTGAGGAACCAAAACACAAAAAAACATGTTATATTTTAATAGTTTAAAGATGTGTTCAAATAACACAGGTTTCATAGAATAAAGAAATACATGTGATGAAATACTCAATTCATGATGGAAGGAAATACTGCTGAATTTTGATGAGTAAGTGCTGTTTGGGGGCTGAACCACTGATGGCCAGAGCTGTGAGTCAGTGACGTCACCAGAGAGCGAGCTCGCCAGTTGTTTTGGGAGAAGAAGAAAAAAGCGACAAGCGGAAGAAACAGCAGCTCTGCTTTCGGACAGAATCCCGTTTATGGTCCCGGATTAGTTTTTTAAAACATTTTGAATAATGTCGACACCGGCACGGAGACGGCTTATGAGAGATTTTAAAAGGTACGTTGTTGTTTTTTTGGCTCCAGTCTTTTACTGTTGGTGCGAAGCTAACGGCGGTTAGCTTAGCATTAGCTTAGCATTAGCTGCTGCAAAGAAAGCTGTTTATAATTTACACTCGAGTTTATTTTGGCATTAAACAGCTTTCTGTGAGGGTTTCTGTCTCTGTAAAGGGTATTTGACATAACAAAGAAGGCAACGTGGCTTTCTAGGTGTGTGCTAATGTATGAAAAGACTGCAATTTGATTTTCTGCAGTGTTTTCTATCCAGGGAATAAGGTGAGTTTTATTATTTTTCAGCTGGGCTTGTTTCTCCATGTTGGTGCATTTTCAGCCAAATAGAGCAGCAAAACAGACTCGTAACAATTCGAGACAGCCTCGCCTTAAATGGCCTCGATAAGAAGTTAATTGTGACAGGATTTGTCCCCTGCGCAATCTGTGGGGTTTTACAATCTGCTGCACTAAAGGTGACTAAATTCAATTAACCTGCAAACATGATGGTTTCTGCATCTCATGGGAGCAACGTGGCCCACAGGTGTTGCACAACCTGGTGGGATCTCCATCTAAGTAGATTGAAGGCTTGACACGTCTATGGGAGCCCTAAGGGGGATACTAGCCCTCTGTTTTGTTTTTCTAGCTTGCTATTTGCTTCCTTGGACAGCCTCAAAATAAGCTCTCAACAAAAGAAAAACAACTAATAATAACAACTTAACACATGTCATTAACAAAATTAGTAAGTTTAGGGCTTTGATAGCTGTCACCTGATTTTTCATGACGTGACATCCCTTATTCTAGCATTCTGTATTGCAGGGGTTCCCAAACTTTTCCGCCTGTGACCCCCCAAAATAGCAGCGTTAAGGACTGGTGACCCCCTGCTGTGGTACAACACTAATGGGACAATCCAAAAACAGACAAAAACCAACAAAACCCTCCCTGAGGTTACTTCATTTAACTGATCGATAGAAAATTTACCGACTAATGTGCACTTTGCTGAGTTCAAGGCATCAAACTTGAACAAAGAAATGTGAAAAACAGATAAAACATTTTCTGTTTGCATAATTTTATATTATCTTTCACCCCAATTTTTGCTTTTATTCTCACAATAATGGATAAAATGTTCATGAATTTTTCATGGTTTTCGATTTTGGGACACATTCCATGACCCCCTATCAATGTCTCGCGACCCCCCAAAGGGTCCCGACCCCCACTTTGGGAACCACTGCTGTATTGTATGTACACAAGTTCAGGGGCCTCATACAGGTTATTATATACCAGAACTTTAAATGTGCAACGAGTGGTGGAGAAGGGCTGAGCAATTTATCGTCTTCTGATCAAAATTGCAATTTCAGACATCATGATCATGTGATTATCACCAAAACCTGCAATTTTTTTGCTCCTGACTGAACCAGGATCTGTTGTCATTTGTTCTACACATATCCCTTGAATGTATGAATGAATATTAATGGTAAAGATCCTTTTTTATTATCCCTTTTTGAACTTAGTCATTTCTAAACTGTTTTGTATTTTATCTTTTGTCACTTAACAAAATAAAGAATATTTTGCACGACATCATTTTTAAAAGTGTCAAAGATAACTCTTTTTGTTTTTCAGTCGTTATAACTAAAAATACGATTAAAAAGTCCAGTTTAGAAATGGAAAGAATTGTAGTTTAAGGTCAGAAATTTCACTATTTATCTAAAAATCTTTTTTTTTCCTCAAAATTCTGCCTTTTATTTAATGATGTCTTTATTTCTCATAATTTTGACTTTTTATATCAATATTTCTATTTTTTTATTTTAAATATTGCCTTTATTTGAAAATGTTGACATTTTATCTGAAAATTTTGACTTTTTTATCTCATGCTTTTGCCTTTTTCTCAAAATTTTGACCTTAAATGTGAAAGTTTAGACTTTTTTCACATAATGTTAAATTGACTTCTTAAAATTTGGACTCCAACCTCAAAATTTGGACTTTTATTCTCAAAATTTTGTCTTTACTTCTCAAAATTTCCACTTTTTATCTTAAAATATTGACTTTTTATCTAAACTTTAGACACAAATCTTACCTTCAATTTTCATCCTCACATTGGAGTAAAAGCTTTTGATGGTTTGATGAAACTTTCTGTCAAGTTTTTAAATGTTTCTGTACATTGTGGAAACTTCAATGAAGCTTGATTTGAAGAAAATCATGAATTGAATTGAAATCGCAATTAGATCTTTTTCTAAAATCGTTCAGTCCTACGGTGGAGCAAGAAATAAAAGATATACGACTATGATCCACACTTAAAGAGTATATCTATAAAGACATGAAAGTGATGCTCTACTAAATTTAACCAAAGGAAATTAAAATGTTTCTACAACAGTCTGACAAAGCCTGAAAATTGCTTATTTAAACATCACTTTAACACCAAAGCGTCGTTTAACATCCAAGGTGCCCAGCCAGAACGTTACACACACATTTCAGTTACACAGCTCAGTCACAAGAGTCGTTGTGAAAATAATTTGACTGAGAGATTAAACAACGAGACGTCAGGCAATACCACCTCGTAAGGCTGAGTTCAATGAGCCAGCTTTGGCGCGGACACACACTCGCTCACTCACACAGGATCTGATTCAGGAATGTGCCATTGTATTTCCCCCTCCCCTTCCAGTTTCTCCCTCCGCCTCGGTGTCTTACAGTTTACCACCTGGGGACTGGTGCAGCAGAGTAGAGTTACGGTGACACCTTATCTCCTCTGCTTCAACGGCTGTGCTCGGTAGAATAGCTTAGGATCTTTTTTTCCACTGACAGGTGTGTGGATGACACAAACACACACACACACGGGCGCACTGTTGGGTACCATATGGAGCAGGGTAACAGATTGAGGATACTAGGTATAACAAGAAGCCCTCTGATAGGTGGGTCAATGACAAAAAGAAGATCTAACAACATATTTTCTAAAAGTTCTTTGAAAACAGATAAAAACATATTTCTGAGTGAAGATTAAGTTTTCTAACAGATTTCAGTAGTTGACCAACTTTTCAAAGTTTTTAGGTTCATTATTTTTTAGTATTTTTAATTTGAGCACCCAAAAATGTCAGGTGGTGCAACCAAATATATGAAAATATATTTATATGTTCCTGTTATTTTTTCTGTGTGAAATTATTGGCAAGTATCTCTCAAGTGTCTGTAGTGACTCATACATTTTCATTTTGTGTGTTTCATTTCTTTTATTTGTGAATAAGATAAATAATTTGATGTTAAAATAACATTTCACATTATTACATTGGTTGTANACCAATGAAGTGAAAAAACCTTTTTTATCAGTATTTCAGAGAAATCTACAAACTTTTCCACTTGGTCACAAATGTCATTTGGGCTCCTCTGGCTGATGCAGTTTCCTGTTTCCTGTTTTATTCTCTTCACTTTAAAATAAAAGTCTAATGTTACGGTTGCACCACCCTGACATTTGACAAGGTGAAAATTACGGGACAAAAGTTTTTTACATTTCTCAACAGCTTTAAAATTCTTTTTATTTGCAAAGAATGTTTAATTTAAAAAGGTTCAAGCATAAAATAATGCCACTGTGTTTTTAATTTCCATTTACAATAACTGACATTCAATTTTTAGAGTTTAATTACTGTGGATACTTGTCAGGACGGTTGCACCACCTGACATTTTGGGGGTTTGAGGAACCAAAACACAAAAAAACATGTTATATTTTAATAGTTTAAAGATGTGTTCAAATAACACAGGTTTCATAGAATAAAGAAATACATGTGATGAAATACTCAATTCATGATGGNTCTTCACTTTAAAATAAAAGTCTAATGTTACGGTTGCACCACCCTGACATTTGACAAGGTGAAAATTACGGGACAAAAGTTTTTTACATTTCTCAACAGCTTTAAAATTCTTTTTATTTGCAAAGAATGTTTAATTTAAAAAGGTTCAAGCATAAAATAATGCCACTGTGTTTTTAATTTCCATTTACAATAACTGACATTCAATTTTTAGAGTTTAATTACTGTGGATACTTGTCAGGACGGTTGCACCACCTGACATTTTGGGGGTTTGAGGAACCAAAACACAAAAAAAAACATGTTATATTTTAATAGTTTAAAGATGTGTTCAAATAACACAGGTTTCATAGAATAAAGAAATACGTGTGATGAAATACTCAATTCATGATGGAAGGAAATATTGCACTAGGACACAACACATTGAGACTGGTCACTGCAGTAAAACGTAGTAAACATAGTGGTCGTAGTGGTGAAGCTGATCTTTGCAGCAACAGCAGGGAGCTCTGGCAGATTACAGTAAATGAGGTTAATTGCAGTGGGTCCGTCTGCAGCTCGGGACACAGATCTACACTCGCACACAGATGCACAAATCAGCCTACCTTGTTTTATAAGCGTAAGCTCTTATTAAGCCAGCTTTTAGACCAGGCATGGGATTGTGGGCCTAAGACGTCTGCAGGGCTCCAGGTCCTGGCCCACATGCTGAGGTGGTCTGAAACAGCATCTTTAATATATATAAGACACAACAACACAGACTGAGCTCACCAAGAACACTGTGAAGTCTAATCTGATGCTCATTCTGATGTTAAACAAACAACAGGTAGTTTTGTTGGGATGGAAACTTGATTCAAAGTGTTGACCTGTGACATTTGCATGTCTGTTTGTTGACGTCTTTGTTGCCGGGCAGTTGTTGCTGGGTTGCACTGAGCTTCACAAAGATCACTGGACTGTCTATGGGCTGGTTTCTGTCTGATGCTGGAGCTTTTGGTTGTTTTAATTTGAGAATTCAGAGAAAAAATATTTTAGGTTAGCTGCTGAAATGTCAAAAATATCAATGGTATGATTTTAAAGGGACTGTGTAGTAGAGCTTAACGATTTCAGAAAAAGATATAATTGTGATTTTTCTGGCGGATATTGCTATTTCAATTCGATTCACGATTTTCTTCAAATCAAGTGAAGTTTTTCACAATTTACAGTAACATTTACAGACTTGGCAGAAAAATACATCAAACCATTAAAACATCAAAAGCTTTTACTCTAATGCAAGAATGAAAACCGAAGGTAAAAATTGTTTCTAGGTTGTAGAAAAAGGTCAATATTTTAAGACAAAAAGCGGAAATTTTGAGAAATAAAGACACAATTCTCAAACAAAAAGTCAATATGTTGAGATAAAAGTGAAAATTTGGGGAAACAAAATTCCAAAAAATCACTTCAATATTATGTCAAAAAAGTCAGAAATTATAATTAAAGGTAAAAAAAAAAATTACGTTAAAGACTAGTCTATGATAAAAAGCCACATTTTTTAAATGAATCGTTAACATTTGAAAATGTTTGAGATAAAAAGTCCTAATTATGAGAAATAATGACAAAATTATTGCATAAAAGGCAAAATTTTCTGAAAAAATGTGTTGATATTAGACGAATTTTGACTTTTCATAAAACCCTGAACACCTTCATTGACTTTAAATACAGTTCTTGTTATTTATAAACTGGATATTCTAAAAAAAAACCATCTTTGACTCTTAACTTTTCATGAAAATTGAAGGTAAGAATTGTTTCTAAAGTTTAGATAAAAAGTCAATATTTTAAGATAAAAAGTGGAAATTTTGAGAGGTAAAGACAAAATTCTGAGAAAAAAAGTCAAAATTTTGAGATTGGAGTCCAAATTTTAAGAAATCAATTTAACATTATGTGAAAAAAAATCTAAACTTTCACATTTAAGGTCAAAATATTGAGAAAAAGGCAAAAGTATGAGATAAAAAAAGCCAAAATTTTCAGATAAAATGTCAACATTTTGAAATAAAGGCAATATTTGAATTGAAAATTAGAAATTTTGATATAAAAAGTCCAAATTATGAGAAATAAAGACGTCATTAAATAAAAGGCAGAATTTTGAGGACAAAAAAAATATAGATTTTGAGATAAATAGTGAAATTTCTGACCTTAAACTACTATTCTTTCCATTCCTAAACTGGACTTTTTAATCGTATTTTTAATCATAACCACTAGTCTATGATAAAAAGCCACATTTTTTAAATGAATCGTTAACATTTTGAAAATGTTTGAGATAAAAAGTCCTAATTATGAGAAATAATGACAAAATTATTGCATAAAAGGCAAAATTTTCCGAAAAAAATGTGTTGATATTAGACGAATTTTGACTTTTCTTAAAACCCTGAACACCTCCACTGACTTTAAATACAGTTCTTCTTATTTATAAACTGGATATTCTAAAAAAAAAAAATCTTTGACTCTTAACTTTTCATGAAAATTGAAGGTAAGAATTGTTTCTAAAGTTTAGATAAAAGGTAAATTTTTTAAGATAAAAAGTGGAAATTTTGAGAAGTAAAGACAAAATTCTGAGAAAAAAAAGTCCAAATTTTGAGATGGGAGTCCAAATTTTAAGAAATCAATTTAACATTATGTGAAAAAAATCTTAACTTTCACATTTAAGGTCAAAATATTGAGAAAAAGGCAAAAGTATGAGATAAAAAAAGTCAAAATTTTCAGAGAAAATGTCAACATTTTGAAATAAAGGCAATATTTGAAATAAAAAATAGAAATTTTGATATAAAAAGTCCAAATTATGAGAAATAGAGACGTCATTAAATAAAAGGCAGAATTTTGAGAACAAAAAAAAAGATTTTGAGATAAATAGTGAAATTTCTGACCTTAAACTACTATTCTTTCCATTTCTAAACTGGACTTTTTAATCGTATTTTTAATCATAACCACTAGTCTATGATAAAAAGCCACATTTTTTAAATGAATCGTTAACATTTTGAAAATGTTTGAGATAAAAAGTCCTAATTATGAGAAATAATGACAAAATTATTGCATAAAAGGCAAAATTTTCCGAAAAAAAATGTGTTGATATTAGACGAATTTTGACTTTTCTTAAAACCCTGAACACCTCCACTGACTTTAAATACAGTTCTTCTTATTTATAAACTGGATATTCTAAAAAAAACATCTTTGACACTTAACTTTTCAAAATAATGTAAAAAATAAAATAAAATCACAGCTTTGGTGATCACATGATCATCAAGTCTGAAATTTCGATCAGAAAACGATAAATTGTTCAGCCATACTGTGTATTCTTTCTAAGTTATCTTAAAAAAAGGTATCACTCCAAGATAAACCACAATGTAAAATGAGATTATCATCGCTGAAATATAGTAATGTTCGAGATAAAAAGCGGAAATTTTGATATAAAAAGTCAAAACTCTAAGATTTAATTCAAAATTATAAGAAAAAAATACAAAATTATGGAATACATACAGAGGCAAAAAAAAATTAAAAAGAAGATTTTTAGGTAAAAAGTCAACTTTGGACTTTTCTCAAATCCCTGAGTCTAGCACCTATTCTTGTTATTTCTAAACCGGACTTTTTAAATGTATTTTAAGTTTTAAAAACTGAAGAACAAAAAGAGCTATCTTTGACTCTTAACTTTTAAAAATAATGTTGTGCAAAATATTCTTAATTGTGTCAAGTTACATAAAATAAAATACCAAACAATTAAAAACAAAATTCAACAATTTCAAGGAGAAAAGGAATTTTCCCAACAGTCACACACTCAAAGACAGGTGTGTGTGAAACAGCTGATATAACAGATCCTGGGTCAGTCAGGAGCAAAAAAATAATCGCAGCTTTAGCGATCACATGATCACAATGTTTGAAATTGCGATTCCGATCAGAAAACGATAAATCATTCAGCCCTAGCTGACACTGATTTGTTTTTATAACTGGCAGCAACACACCTTCAATGTTCCAGTCGTATTTTATTGAAAAACATGGAGCAATACCTGTGAAACAATACAAACTTGAAAAAAGGAGTTTAACACTGAAACACAAGCTTAAGACTTTAACATGACCAGGGGCAAAGCTGTTATGTTAAGATTAGAGAATTTGAACGAAGAAGCTGGATTTAACTTGTGTTTTTGACTCTTTCAATCATTGGAAAGTTGAATGAATTAAAGCTTTTTTTAGTAATCACGAATAACATCAAATGCCCATTTTCAAGCCTCGAATCCTTAAAACAGAGGTGTCCAAACTTTTTCCCTAAAGGGCCGTATTGTAAACTGTGAAAATGACCAAGGGCCGGCGGCTCTTATGGACACAAACAGTGGAAGTTACAAATGAGCGCTCTATTGGAAAACTATTTATTTTTAGCGGTTTCTGAAAAAAACAAACAACAAAAAAGTGGTTGAGTCAAACATGCTTGTGCTGTTACTGCAAAACTTTGAGATAAAACCAAACCTGGGAGAAATATGCAACAATTTTATGTCAGGATCAGGATCTGGACTTTATCATGTTTGTTTAAACAACAAATAGAAACATTTTAAACCCCAAATATCTCTGATCCTGTATTCCGAACCATTGTATGCTTCAACTTTTGTCTTTTTTTGACCATTTCATATCTTTAATTCAGTTTTTCGGTCCTCTTGTGTTTTTTATTTATTTTTTTTAATTCTAAACAACTCATGAAACACATTTTGTATCAGGCCAAATGCAATTAAATGTCAGCTGTAAAAGTTGTTGAGTTTTTGCAGATTGTACAGAGCTTTAGCTTTATAAAGTTGCCTATGCACTGTCCAAATCTTGGCGAAACGTTACCAGATATATTACGATTTATTTCAAGCACTTGACAGAAACTGTAAATGTTAACAATAAGAACATAATTAATTTAAGTGACAAAACTAACACATGGTAAGATGAAAGCTGGGGGCCGCTTGAAAATAGACAGCGGGCCGTAGTTTGGACACCCCTGCCTTAAAAGCTACGCCTTCAATCAAGACATTTATTGTCCTTTTTTATGCTCTTGCAGCCTGTTTTCTCACCGCTCCTGCTTCTTTCTTTTTTTTTATTTGTGACACAGTGTTGTTGCCACCGCTGTTGCTGCTGCATCACTTCACCTCCTATGCAGCAGATTGTTTTTCCAGGGGAAATAAAGGCATCAAGCGCTCTGAGCTCCCATAAAGTGGCTTGGTCCAATCAAAACGTATTGATGGAGCAGCACTGGAGTGTGTGCGTCTTCTTTCTGATAGAGTTTGGTGCATTTCTCTATGAAAAAGTGACACAAACGTAATTTCGAACTGGCTTGAGTTCTTCCAGGCTGACGTGCTTTCTGAGGACACGGTGGAGCATGAATTCGCTGAGCTTTAATGGTGAAGTTTATGTTATCTGACGTGACAGCAGGACGGACAGGGAGCAGTTGATCCTGAGAGTCTGGCTGAAGTCATGTTGATACAGCAGTTCGTGTTTTGACTGATAATCATCCTGCAGTCAAGGTGTTAATTAAAATCCTCACGCTCTCTCTCTCTTCCTTGTTTCTCTCTTCTCCTGCTTCCATCTCCTTCGCTCTGTTATTTGTTTATTTCATCATTTTCTCTCCCTCTTTCTGTTTCCTTTTGATTATGCTCTGTTTTGTCTTCCCCTTTATTCCTCTCTCACTGTTTTCTTTGTCTCCTCTTTTCTCTGTCTTACCCAGACTTCAAGAAGATCCTCCCACCGGTGTGAGCGGAGCGCCATCAGAGAACAACATCATGCTTTGGAACGCTGTTATTTTTGGGTGAGTCATGCTCCAAATCCAACTCCGCCCTGCTGTCTTTGAGTTTGCCGCTGTGATTGTGATGCACAGATCCCCCCCCCCC
>RPOG01003482.1:25356-62614 GCA_008086565.1 Thalassoma bifasciatum
GACTGCCGGTCACTCATTGGTCAGAGAATGTCGTCTCTGCAGCTTCTGACTCTGAACAAATCACTTACAAGAGGCAAAGGAATAAGTCAGCGACGGGTTTTTAATGACATTTAAACCTGACGGCACAGAACCAGACTGAATGAAGACAAAATACAGCCCTAAAATGCTCCTTCATGATTCCTAAAGAAGTTAAAAGTCCTTTTTAAACCAAAAAGAAGTTAACAGCAAAGATAGTTGGCTTTAAAGAGTCTTTTAAATTAAATCAAAGTTGGTCGGTGCAGGAGCGATCTGTCTGCCACGAGAGTCTTTAAGCACCAATCAGTCCATTAATCCACAGGGAACCAAAAAGGAAAACCAGTTCAAAGAAGAATGATTGATCAACAACAAATCTCTGCTATACCAGGCCCAAAAATCAAAAATTAAAGTGATCTCACTGGATCCAGGGAAGAGTTGATGTCAGGAAGCAGCTCCTTCGTTTTCCTCCGTGTGCAGCAGCACCAGGCTGTTGTTTACCTCCGTTGTCATGCCGACCGACATTGAGCCGCTGTATTACTTTAATGAAATCTTTTGAAAGCTTTTTTTTTTCCTTTAAAGACCACGGTGGCACATATGTTAGTACAAAATTATGTTTGTGTGGCGTTATAGATGAACATGCACGCACTTCTGCGCAGCTGTGTTATAAGATCCACGCCCACCGTGAGTCTGTAGTCGGGCTAGAGGAAAAGATAACCAAACCCAGTAGAGACGAGTAGAGTAGAGCTGTAATTGTATAGTGGAAAAGCGCCATTAATGTAACGTGGTGGTATTTCATTTTTGAAACATACTCCTTAAAGAAAGGTTGGATTTTGGATCAAATACTGGATGGACATTTGATCTGCTGAACTGCTGACATCATCAATGAAACTTTTTTTTGTCCCTTTCTAAACTTTCCAAGTCGGATTTGAGATACAAAACATGTGGCCGTCTTTCAGAAATTTCAGAAACTCCCTGGATACCTCGTGTTAGAGTTACATGTTCCTCATTAACACCCTTCGACCGTTTTTAAACTTAAAAACCCAGAAAAACTTCATTCAAACTGAACAAGAACTGACTTGCAATGCATAAGCATAAATGCATAAAAGGTCTTTTTTCCATGTTGATTTATATTTCTAGTTTGGTTCCTGCATAAAAAAAATGCTTACTCAGGATTTATATATTTTTTTTGCTTGTTAACTCCCTCCTTTATTTGGCTGTTGGCTTGCAGAGTCGACATCTCTGCCTCTGTGAAGGATTAGCTTCCCTTTCTGTAGTGGAGCGAGCCGTATTTTTAGGAGTGTAATTGTTTCCGCGCTTTCTCTGACTTCCTCGATCCCTCACATCTGTATTCTCCTCACAAAATTGCTTGTGTGCGCCGCTCACTCTCTTTCTCTCTGTGTTTTTCCCCTCCTCTCTCTCTCTCTCTCTCTGTCCCTCTGCAGGAACATTTAAGCTTCTGATAGAGTTTTCGGAGGAGTACCCTAACAAGCCTCCCACAGTTCGATTTGTCTCCAGAATGTTTCACCCAAATGGTAAGAGCTGCACCCGCCTCAATGAACTGATCACACACTCAAGAATGGGAATGAAGAACAAATAACTAGGAAGCGGAGTGCATTTGTAAATCTCTGAGGTTGAAAGGTTGCTCCTCTCTCTTTTTCACCAGTTTACGCAGATGGCAGTATATGTTTAGACATCCTTCAGAACCGCTGGAGCCCCACGTATGATGTGTCGTCCATACTCACCTCTATCCAGGTGGGTTTTCTTTACAGACGTACAACCCCAGTCCCAGTTTAACCAATATCCCATTGAATACACCACAAATACAAGATATTTATCATTCAAACTACACTGCCGGGCCAAAAAAAAAGTCGCCACCTGGATTTAACTAAGCAAATAGGTACGAGCCTCCTATTGGATAATTACTGCATGGGTGATTATCTTTCAGCTGGAAACAAGTTATTTAACCCCAACTGGTGCAATGAGCTGCTTCTCATTTCCTAAACAACCATGTGGAAAGACACATCCCGTGGTCGTGGAAAAGATGTTAGTCTGTTTGAGAAGGGTCAAATCATTGGCATCAAGCAGAGAAAACATGTAACTCAACTCTACTCAACTCAACTTTATTTATAGAGCACTTTAAAAACAACCATAGCTGAAAACAAAGTGCTGTACACATATGAAGAAACACTGAAACAAATTTAAGAACAATAAAAACAATAAGTAAAACAATAACTAAAAACAAACCACAAAACACTAAAACAGAGTCGAGTCTCATTGTGAGTTAAAAGCCAAGGAATAAAAGTGGGTTTTAAGACGAGTTTTAAAAACAGACAGTGAGCTGGATACTCTTATGTGGAGGGGGAGCTCGTTCCACAATTTAGGGGCAACGACAGAAAAAGCTCTGTCCCCTCTGAGCTGATCTAAGGAGATTGATGCAGAAACGACTAAAATTGGGTTAAGAACTGTCCAACGCTTTATTAAAAACTGGAAGGATAGTGGGGACCCATCGTCTTCCAGGAAGAAATGTGGGGGGAAAAAAATCCTGAATGATGGTGATCGGTGATCACTTAAACGTGTGGTGAGATCAAATGGAAGAAAAACAACAGTAGAACTCAGGGCTATGTTTAATAGTGAAAGTAAGAGCATTTCCACACGCACAATGAGAAGGGAACTCAAGGGATTGGGACTGAACAGCTGTGTAACTTTAAGAAAACCACTAATCAGTGAGGCTAACCGGAAAAAAGGCTTCAGTTTGTTAGGGAGCATAAAGATTGGACTCTGGAGCAATGGAAGAAGGTCATGTGGTCTGATGAGTCCAGATTTACCCTGTTCCAGAGTGATGGGCGCATCAGGGTAAGAAGAGAGGCAGGTGAAGTGATGCACCCATCATGCCTAGTGCCTACTGTACAAGCCTGTGGGGGCAGTGTTATGATCTGGGGTTGCTGCAGTTGCTCAGGTTCAGCAACAGTATGTGCTCAAAGAATGAGGTCAGCTGACTACCTGAATATACTGAATGACCAGGTTATTCCATCAATGGGTTTTTTCTTCCCTGATGGCACGGGCATATTCCAAGATGACGATGCCAGGATTCATGGGGCTCAAACTGTGAAAGAGTGGTTCAGGGAGCATGAGACATCATTTTCACACATGGATTGACCTCCACAGAGTCCAGACCTTAACCCCATTGAGAATCTTTGGGATGTTCTGGAGAAGACTTTGTGCAGCGGTCAGACTCTACCATCATCAATGCAAGATCTTGGTGAAAAATTAATGACACACTGGATGGAAATAAATCTGTGACATTGCAGAAGCTTATGTGCTGTAATCAAAGCTGAAGGCGGTCCAACCAAATATTAGAGTGTATGACCTTTTTTTTTGGCCAGGCAGTGTAATAAACTCTTGTTGTTTTTGCAGATATTCACTTGTTTTGATTGTTGTTGTGCTTCAAGTTATGATCGTCTGACAATGTACTTTTGACACATTGAACCTTAAAAAACTGCACACAAATGTTTCAGCTAAGGAAATCTTCCCTATCACCTTTTGTCTCTTTCCGCAGTCATTGCTGGACGAGCCAAACCCCAACAGCCCGGCCAACAGTCAGGCTGCACAGCTCTATCAGGAAAACAAGCGGGAGTACGAGAAGAGGGTGACGGCCATCGTGGAGCAGAGCTGGGTGGACGTCTGAGCTCCTGCTCTCTTCTCCTTCCCCTCCATCACTCTCTCTCTCTCTCTCTCTCTCTCTCTCTTCATCATCCTAGTACTCCAGTCTCTCATTTTTACCTCATCAAGAAGTAAAAAAAAAATAAAAAAGCAACTATATCAGAAGAACTCAAGTGCCACCCTGAAAAAACAAACACCCAGAGATCAACCAAACAGACCAGAATGGACATTATCTTGCTTGCCAATACATTTGAGGAAATCGAGGGAGGGGAAATCAATCTTATATTTGTGTTTCTTGTCCTTCATTTTACTTTTTTTATTGCATGATGTGAAATAAGTTATTGCTAACAGAATTTGTAATATATCTTTGTTGTTTGGATGGACTGATGCTGTTAGTGTTTGAGTTTTACTGATTTTTTTTTTTCTTTTGGAAAATGTCCTCCACTGTTTTTTTTTTTNAAAGTCGCCACCTGGATTTAACTAAGCAAATAGGTACGAGCCTCCTATTGGATAATTACTGCATGGGTGATTATCTTTCAGCTGGAAACAAGTTATTTAACCCCAACTGGTGCAATGAGCTGCTTCTCATTTCCTAAACAACCATGTGGAAAGACACATCCCGTGGTCGTGGAAAAGATGTTAGTCTGTTTGAGAAGGGTCAAATCATTGGCATCAAGCAGAGAAAACATCTAAGGAGATTGATGCAGAAACCACTAAAGTTGGGTTAAGAACTGTCCAACGCGTTATTAAAAACTGGAAGGATAGTGGGGACCCATCGTCTTCCAGGAAGAAATGTGGGGGGAAATTTTAGGACTTACTACCACTAGCCGCTAGTGAATTTGCACACCACTCTAGTTTACCTTCTTTTTGTTGTCATCTTGAGTCCCGATACAAATTATCACTTTCATTCTCGTAAAGGTGTGCGTGTTACTCTTCCCTTGACAAGGGATTGGGACTGAACAGCTGTGTAGCTTTAAGAAAACCACTAATCAGTGAGGCTAAGCGGAAAAAAAGGCTTCAGTTTGTTAGGGAGCATAAAGATTGGACTCTGGAGCAATGGAAGAAGGTCATGTGGTCTGATGAGTCCAGATTTACCCTGTTCCAGAGTGATGGGTGCATCAGGGCTAAGAAGAGAGGCAGGTGAAGTGATGCACCCATCATGCCTAGTGCCTACTGTACAAGCCTGTGGGGGCAGTGTTATGATCTGGGGTTGCTGCAGTTGCTCAGGTTCAGCAACAGTATGTGCTCAAAGAATGAGGTCAGCTGACTCCCTGAATATACTGAATGACCAGGTTATTCCATCAATGGATGTTTTCATCCCTGAGATGACAATGCCAGGATTCATGGGGCTCAAATAGTGAAAGAGTGGTTCAGGGAGCATGAGACATCATTTTCACACATGGATTGGCCTCCACAGAGTCCAGACCTTAACCCCATTGAGAATCTTTGGGATGTTCTGGAGAAAACTTTGTGCAGCGGTCAGACTCTACCATCATCAATGCAAGATCTTGGTGAAACATTAATGACACACTGGATGGAAATAAATCTGTGACATTGCAGAAGCTTATGGAAACAATGCCACAGCGAATGTAATCAAAACTAAAGGCGGTCCAACCAAATATTAGAGGCCAGGCAGTGTAATAAACTCTGTTTTTGTTTTTGCAGATATTCACTTGTTTTGATTGTTGTTGTGCTTCAAGTTACGATAGTCTGACAATGTACTTTTGACATATTGAACCTTAAAAAACTGCACACAAATGTTTCAGCTAAGGAAATCTTCCCTATCACCTTTGTCTCTTTCCGCAGTCATTGCTGGACGAGCCAAACCCCAACAGCCCGGCCAACAGTCAGGCTGCACAGCTCTATCAGGAAAACAAGCGGGAGTACGAGAAGAGGGTGACGGCCATCGTGGAGCAGAGCTGGGTGGACGTCTGAGCTCCTGCTCTCTTCTCCTTCCCCTCCATCACTCTCTCTCTCTCTCTCTCTCTCTCTTCATCATCCTAGTACTCCAGTCTCTCATTTTTACCTCATCAAGAAGTAAAAAAAAAAATAAAAAAGCAACTATATCAGAAGAACTCAAGTGCCACCCTGAAAAAACAAACACCCAGAGATCAACCAAACAGACCAGAATGGACATTATCTTGCTTGCCAATACATTTGAGGAAAAGCTCCCTCCCCTTTAGTTAGAATATAAACACAAAGAACAGGAAGTAAAATGAAAAAAATAACGTACTACACTAATAAGTTATTGCTAACAGAATTTGTAATATATCTTTGTTGTTTGGATGGACTGATGCTGTTAGTGTTTGAGTTTTACTGATTTTTTTTTTTCTTTTGGAAAATGTCCTCCACTGTTTTTTTTTTTAAGTAACGTTTGCCGGTTTGAAGACAACTCTGCTATTTTGAGAGATTAGGTTGACGACCAAATCGACATATTTTTGAGAATCATGACCCAGAAAAATCTCCCTAGAGCTGGTTTTTGGTTTCACAGATGCAGCTGATAAAGAACAATCCCCGCTCTGTTTCCAGCAGATCTCTGTTTTATTTTAAGGCTCACTGTAGGTTTTTGGCTCGCACACGTCACAGGTTGCAACGGCGCCAAGTCTCCCTCGTACTGATGAATCATGAGTCCCTGGCAAGGCAGCTCTGAGTTTTTATTTTAATAATTTCAGCTCAGAGGCAGGAGATGTTAGATAGAGAGTGTGAGGAGGGAGTAAATATTAACACCAGGATGAGACGCGATGAATGTGGACTGAGGAAATATCATGTTCGTATCAATAATTTAAGTTTCCTTTGGTCGGCTGAATGAGTTTCTCTAATCGCTGTTTTCCTTTGTGTGGTATCAGAGTGCGTCCAGGGTGGGGAAGTGTTTCGTAATGGGGGGGGGGTGCTTTCATGAGGAGTATCTGTGGCTCGATTTAGAGGGTAGGAAGAAGAAACCGGCACATTAATAAGACAAAATCACTCATCTTTTCTTGCCATTTTCTTTCAGTCGACTCGTTTTGTTGCCTGTGACGTGTGGGAGCATGAATACGGAAGCCCTCAAAGACCTCAATCTCACAATAAATTTGCTCCATTTTCTCAAGATCACAATGTTTTATCTTGGGAAAATGAACCTTGATTATTTTCATCTTTTGCAAAATCAACATTTCTTAAGGAATTACAGTATGAAGCTGCTGTCTGGTGTACAAAAGATGCTAAATCCTTAACACCCCTGAAACAAAAATTGAGCATATTTATTATGACTTTTATGAATTTGTGAGAAACAAACAATAATTCTGCAAAAATTATGGGCAAGACTCGATAAACACTTATAGGTCTTGCTTCATTTTCTTGATATAACAAGTAACTTCAGTGGTTTTCTCGAGATAATAGGATGTTTTTTTTGTCACCCATCCTTCAATTAAACTGCAGTCACGCCATCCAGATTTTAAATTATGTTGCGCATATATACCAAACATTACAGTACATGTCTGTGATGTAATCAGAAAAAAATCGGTGAATGGAAATTGGAAATCTTTCCAGTCTTAATGATCCGTTAAGTTTTGAAGTAGGTGCATCGGAAAGTTAAAAGTCAGGTGAGGTAATAAGACAAATTAGTCGTTATCTCAAGATCTCAAGGAAGCTACCAAAATTAACTTGTTGTATCGAGAGAATAGAGCAAATTTATTATAGAAAGACAAGGCCATTTAGGGTTTCCATAGCTAAGGATGGAGTAAACTGATGATTTTTTTTTTGTTTGAGTCTTCATTTGCGCACATCTTTAGCGTTTTAGAGTTAAACCCAGCTATCTGAAACTTTAAACCAGTGGTTCCTTAACTTAACAAGAAAAAAAGTCATTGTTATCTCAAGAAAACAACCTACATTAATTGATCTTGAGAAATTTATTGTGGAGGTTCATGGCCCATCTTTTAAATTACACACAAAACTTAAAGAACGAGCAGAGGATTGGATCAGCTTTATCCTGCAGAAACCATGTAGTGTGACGTCACCTGTTCCCCCAAAGGCTCGAGTTGTTTTCACGTCTGCGTTTGTCTCTTCTTTTCTCTCTATGTGACGCCCACTTAAAAGACCACTCGAGTATAAATTCATGACTTAACTCCAGCTAAACAATCTACACAGAAAGGTCATTATGAAACAAGAGTTCCTCTTTTCTGAAGCAGTAAAGGTCATATCGTGGCTCGTGACTTATCTCACCTTAAAAAAGCTGAAGGGACATGTTATAAAATTTTGTGAATTAAACGAGAAAATGTATACTTATAACAATATGCTGTATAAACATAATAAAACACATTTTTCAGACTTTGAGACGTTTCTTTTGTGCTTTGTTTGTTCTTGTGTCAAATATGTTTGTTCACTAAGAATTTAAGCTGCAAGTGGCGATTAGCGCTAGAGTCAGGCCGCAGTATGTGATTTTTGATGGTCCCAGTCTTGATAACACACATTTAGGGCATGTTAGCTCCCTATTTCTGAGGGTTTGACTTCGTCATTGGGTTCAAAAAGTGTCAGATCAGTTAATCTGCAATTTTGGTTGCATTATTGCAATGATTCCCAACCTGTGGTCCGCGGCCCCCTGGTGGGCCTTGAAAGTATTGCAAGTGGGCCTCCAAATCATTTCCAAAATAGTCTGATTTTAGTGGAGTGTAATTATATAAAGATACAAGATACAAATAAAGAAATAAAGATACAAATAAACAGAATATTCTAAATGTTAAAACTCAGTTACAAACTCAGTCAGGATATTAAAAATGCTCAACTATTAATGTATATAAAGGCGAGAAGGTATTTCAGTGGCCAGTAGGTAACATGACCCAAAACCTAACCATGACACAATATGTAATAAAACCTGAAATGTTACCATAGTGCAGAGCCCAAAACTTAAAAAATGACTCAAACTGTAACAAATTGTTGCTTATTTGGCATAAAGTTATTTTGTTTTGGGCTCAGAATCTGTTACATTGTGGGTCATTGGGGCATTTTATATCCTCTGTATTTATCGGGTTGGAGGTGGGCCACAAACATTTTTGAAACGTAAAAGTGGGCCCTGAGTTGAAAAAGGTTGGGAACCACTGCATTATTGAAATCAAATCATCATCAGTGTTGGGGAATTTTCTGGAAGCTTGACCACTTGACGAAGAAAACTCAGGAGACTCAGATGACTTAAGTTGAAAAGGTTTATGTAGCTCGATCGAGGAGAAGAGACAGACAGTACACTTGGATGCGCAGTGTAGTGCAGAGTCAATTCTGCCAGACCTCTCTGTGTATTCAGTATTTATCATTTCTGATGTTTGTTATGTCTGTTTAGGAGACCAATGAGTTCAGCTTAGGATGTCCCTCTCATCCTGATACAAGAGAAACAGTCCTCACTTTGGAAGAATACAGGAAGGTGTGACTATGTTTGAGACATACAGAGGAAATTAAGGTAATAATTGTGTAGAATAATAAGGAATTAGGAAAATTCCATGACAATCAGCTTATTAGCAGCTTGTCAGCAGACACATTCACATTCTTGGGGTTTCTACTAAAGGATGAAGTCACACACTGAAATGATTGCTTACTCTGAAAGTGCCAGACTTTCTGTAATAAGTCACAACATCAGTCTACGGGAAGTCAGCTAAAGAACTTTTAAGAAATGTCTTTTATTAAGCTCCAGATAGAAATGTACAAGGAAAAGATTCAGCATCTTCTTTCATCTGCAATTGTAAAAATAAAAAGTACATAAAACATTGAAAAAAACTATTAAAAAAGAAAAACTGGTACATGATTACTGCGCACTGATCTCCAACACGTGCACAAAGATTTTCTCCCCTCACACAATAAAACACTGAATATCTGAGTCTTTCAGCTGTGAATCTAAAAAAATCAACTCGTCTGATGTTTAACACGTCTGTGATAAAAATCCACGATTGTTAAAACAATCTGTGATGCGTCAGTTTGTGTGTGTGTGTGTGCAACAGCTGATTTCCATCAGTCTTCTTCTTCCAACATAAAAAAAGGTGTGATCTAGTCCGTTATCGACCCTGTGAAGGAAGAGAAGAAAACATGAAACGTTTCATCATTTAAGAATTGTGTTTGTGTGTGTGTGTGTTTGTGTGTGTGTGTGTGTACGTACCTGTTGCTTCTTAATAATTTCATCTCTTGTCTTAAAAACTGGTGCATCCACCACCACGATGCCTTCAGCCATTTCCTTCACTCTCTCCAGGAGCTCGGTGCTGTACCTGCGGTTTGTCAACAGAAGAATTATTGAAGCATCATTAAGAAAGTTTCCTTTGTTGATTCCTGGGGTTCAAGGATGCAAATATCCTTAAAACTTGCAAGATAACAGAATAGATAAGGGTCAATGACGTGACGTCCCTTTTTTGTGTCTGAGTGCAATATTTCCTTCCATCATGAATTGAGTATTTCATCACATGTATTTCTTTATTCTATGAAACCTGTGTTATTTGAACACATCTTTAAACTATTAAAATATAACATGTTTTTTTGTGTTTTGGTTCCTCAAACCCCCAAAATGTCAGGTGGTGCAACCGTCCTGACAAGTATCCACAGTAATTAAACTCTAAAAATTGAATGTCAGTTATTGTAAATGGAAATTAAAAATACAGTGGCATTATTTTATGCTTGAACCTTTTTAAATAAAACATTCTTTGCAAATAAAAAGAATTTTAAAGCTGTTGAGAAATGTAAAAAACTTTTGTCCTGTAATTTTCACCTTGTCAAATGTCAGGGTGGTGCAACCGTAACATTAGACTTTTATTTTAAAGTGAAGAGAATAAAACAGGAAACAGGAAACTGCATCAGCCAGAGGAGCCCAAATGATATTTGTGACCAAGTGGAAAAGTTTGTAGATTTCTCTGAAATACTGATAAAAAAAGTTTTTTCACTTCATTGGTGACTGGAACAATTTCCATGTCAGGTGGAACAACCAATGTAATAATGTGAAATGTTATTTTAACATCAAATTATTTATCTTATTCACAAATAAAAGAAACGAAACACACAAAATGAAAATGTATGAGTCACTACAGACACTTGAGAGATACTTGCCAATAATTTCACACAGAAAAAATAACAGGAACATATAAATATATTTTCATATATTTGGTTGCACCACCTGACATTTTTGGGTGCTCAAATTAAAAATACTAAAAAATAATGAACCTAAAAACTTTGAAATGTTGTTCAACTACTGAAATCTGTTAGAAAACATAATTCTTCTCTCAGAAATTTGTTTTTTATCCATTTTCAAGGAAATTTTTAAAAAATACGGTTTTAGACCCTGATAACATTATGAGAGCTATTGTTGTTGTTGTTCCTATTCCGACCACAGGGGGCAGCAGAGATCACACTGAGGGTTTAGAATGAGACGAGGATGATAAAGTTCACAGTTTTCTACGGTTTTATCCCATAATGTAACTTTTAACACACCAAAAAAGCTATAATATAAAAAAGAACATTAACAAAAAAAGCTGTGTAGTGGTAAAAAGCCGCTGTGTTTACTCACCGACAGCCGAGGAAGACGTTGTTGGCCCAGACCATGGAGAGAGAGAGCAGCAGGTCCAGCTGCTCGCTCTGGAAGTCGTTAATGTTCCGGAGGACAAACTCTCTCCGGGCCGCCCAGTGCTTCTCACTCTCCCAGTAACCGCGGTACGTTTCCACCTGGTCAGCTAAAGCTCTGTTCTGCTGCAGAAAATCCTCCACGTCCATGGCAGACATCTTCTTCCTTTCTTTCTCTGTGAACCGGCTGAACTACGCAACTTCTGGTCCACGAGGCGAGTCCCGCGTGTTGTTTCGAGACAGCGCCACTCAGCGGTGGGACTGGGAACTGCAGCGCTTTACCACTGTTCAACTACTAGAACAGTGACAAGATCCCTGTTCCATTATTAAAGGAAAACAAAGCTCAAATCTGTTTAATCCTTATTCAAGGATGTAGAAAAATTAATAGCTTGACACATTATTCATAATATGACGGAGGGATTTTTTTTATGATCCTCTGTAAAACTATCAACAACACACTGTGAAAAAAACAAACAAACAAACAAAAAACATGTTATATTTACAGAAAAAAAAACTGGCAGCGGTGGTTACGAGGGAAATTTTGTGAAATATGAGGTAACATGGTATAAAACTTTAATCAATTTACAATATAGTCCACTTTTTCTTTAACCCTGTGGTGCATAGTGGTCACTACAGTAAACACCTATTTAAAAGTTATTTACTCCTAAATTCAATGGTTCATGTGGTGGAAATTCATATTAACCTGTGTCAGGATATTTTTACTCTTCTTAGGGCCTGAAAAATGGTTTCAATTTTTTTTTTCAATATATATATATATATTTTTAAAAAGTTATAGACAAACATTTGAGGGTAAAACAGCGTAATAACTATAAATTATTCAGTGTTAAAATGGATGAAAGAGAGTTAAAATGTTTCGCAAAGCATTGAAAAATGATTATTCATGAAATTAAANACCCCCCCCCCCCAAAAAAAAAAAAAAAAAAAGAGGTGAAACAGAAAAAGTCATTTTTACATTAAGTTCACACTGTGTTATGTTAAATGCTCAGTTACAAGTATTTGGAAAAAAAAATGGAAAACTTTTTTCATGCATTAAGACAAATAAAAACACTCAAGGGAAAAATCCCGACTGACTTTCATAATTCATGCATCAGAGGGATAATGAAATGTTTGTTTGACTCAATCAGAAATCTTTTCATTCTACTGATTAGATAAAGTATATGGCAGTAATACCTTTTTAGATTGCACTCAAAATTATTAAGTCTAAAATTGTTTCACTAATTAGATTAAGTAAAAAGTGGCAAGACTTTTGAAAGTGTACTCAATATTTCTAAGTTTAAAAATATTTCACAAATTAAATTGAAAAGTAGAATAATGTCAGTGTGTACTCAATGTTTTTAAGTCCAAAAGTTTTTTGCAATTTAGATTAAGTTGTACTTTTTAGAGTGTATTTGTTATTCTCAAGACTTAAAATGTTTTCTTTTTCAGTTAGAACAAGTAAGAAGCAGTTAAACTTTTTGAAAGTTGACAAAATATCTTCAAGTGTAAAAAAGTTTTTCCAATTAGATAAAGTGAAAAGCAGTGATTCTTTTTAAAGTGTAAATGAAAAAAAAACTAGTACAAATAGCATTGTAGTCATCGTAATTCAGCAAAAAAAACATAGTTGTTGACTTTACCAGTTAAAACTGTCATGTTTTTGTTATTACTGGTAATTTCAAACTGTAAAAATGACAAGTTGTTTACAATTTTATCATATATTTTACAAAATTTCCCTGTTTTTTTCTGTAAAAGCAACCGAATTTTTAACTACGAAAAATTAGAGCTTCTCAAAAAAAAAACTTTTATTTTGTTTGTTGGCGCCTCTTGTGGTTTAAAAGTCACCTCTCATGTCTCTGCTTATTATGTTCACTCTCTGTTTTGTCCTCACAAATATTTACACCATTACACGTTAAGTTAAAATATTGTTACCTGTAAGGTGTGTGGTCCTTGAAATATCCCCTGCCCTGACATTTATTCTCTGTTTTCTTTCTCAATTAGGAAAGAAAAATGACAAGAAAGCAGAGATGAAAAAGCACCCTCACCTCCTCTCAGGTTCCCGTGGAAAAACCTCAAGTGTCACTGCTGAGTATGTTACACTCTGGGCGGCTTCCAAGTCATACAAGTCTTTTCTTTATTGAGTGAACTCAGCCATTAAGTTTACGGCCGGGCTCTGCACCTCTCAGAGCCTGAAATATACACTGATGCTGAAATAATACACTGCTTTCCAGCCAGCGCTGGCAGACGGCCGTTCCTGATGAGTCATCTAATGTATGCTTACTCAGGAGAAAACTATAATTGGGGAGCACACAGACAACAGGTAGTCCTTTCAGCCCGGTCCTGAAGGAGTGCCAAAGAGAAAGGATTAACGCGCTGTGTAAAGAGTGTGTGTGGATATCAAGGTTACAGCGGGGAGAATGCACCATAGACCTTTGTGATAATCCATTTTGAACATGTTCAGGGCTGCCGGAGATAATGTGTGTGTGTGTGTGTGTGCTGGGATGTAGCAGCATGCACTGAGTCAACTTTCAGCTCCTTAGAAATGCTGACTCAGCCAGACAGATGGTTAACTTTAAGGAGATGATTCAGANATGCTGAAATAATACACTGCTTTCCAGCCAGCGCTGGCAGACGGCCGTTCCTGATGAGTCATCTAATGTATGCTTACTCAGGAGAAAACTATAATTGGGGAGCACACAGACAACAGGTAGTCCTTTCAGCCCGGTCCTGAAGGAGTGCCAAAGAGAAAGGATTAACGCGCTGTGTAAAGAGTGTGTGTGGATATCAAGGTTACAGCGGGGAGAATGCACCATAGACCTTTGTGATAATCCATTTTGAACATGTTCAGGGCTGCCGGAGATAATGTGTGTGTGTGTGTGTGTGTGTGTGCTGGGATGTAGCAGCATGCACTGAGTCAACTTTCAGCTCCTTAGAAATGCTGACTCAGCCTGACAGATGGTTAACTTTAAGGAGATGATTCAGACTTTATTGAATTTTTACACCAGAGATATTCCAGTTTTATAGTTAAGTTTTTTTTGTAGTTATAAACCATAAACTGAATAAAACATCTCTGGAGAGGAGTTGTAAAGCCCAACAGCATAAAACCTCTTTAGAGTGTATTTTTCTAAAATAAATATCAACCTATGGAATAAGTTTGTGCAATGTCATCAATTTGACACCTTTGCCTCAGTTAAGATGTTTAACCCCTTGATGACGGACACACTGTCACACTACATCAGTCTGTAGGGTGAACCCATTATATGGGTCAATGAGGTGACGTCCCTTTTTTTGTGTCTGAGTGCAATATTTCCTTCCATCATGAATTGAGTATTTCATCACATGTATTTCTTAATTCTATGAAACCTGTGTTATTTGAACACATCTTTAATCTATTAAAATATAACATGTTTTTTTGTGTTTTGGTTCCTCAAACCCCCAAAATGTCAGGTGGTGCAACTGTCCTGACAAGTATCCACAGTAATTAAACTCTAAAAATTGAATGTCAGTTATTGTAAATGGAAATTAAAAATACAGTGGCATTATTTTATGCTTGAACCTTTTTAAATAAAACAGTCTTTGCGAATAAAAAGAATTTTAAAGCTGTTGAGAAATGTAAAAAACTTTTGTCCCGTAATTTTCACCTTGTCAAATGTCAGGGTGGTGCAACCGTAACATTAGACTTTTATTTTAAAGTGAAGAGAATAAAACAGGAAACAGGAAACTGCATCAGCCAGAGGAGCCCAAATGACATTTGTGACCAAGTGGAAAAGTTTGTAGATTTCTCTGAAATACTGATAAAAAAGGTTTTTTCACTTCATTGGTGACTGGAACAATTTCCATGTCAGGTGGTACAACCAATGTAATAATGTGAAATGTTATTTTAACATCAAATTATTTATCTTATTCACAAATAAAAGAAATGAAACACACAAAATGAAAATGTATGAGTCACTACAGACACTTGAGAGATACTTGCCAATAATTTCACACAGAAAAAATAACAGGAACATGTAAATATATTTTCATATATTTGGTTGCTCCACCTGACATTTTTGGGTGCTCAAATTAAAAATACTAAAAAATAATGAACCTCAAAACTTTGAAATGTTGGTCAACTACTGAAATCTGTTAGAAAACATAATTCTTCTCTCAGAAATATGTTTTAATCCATTTTCAAAGAATTTTTTAAAAATATGTTTTTAGACCCTCTTTTTGTCATAGACCCATATATATATCTCTAAATATATATGTAAGATTATAACCTATTTGTATATAGTGTATGCTCTGTTCAAATTTACAAGTATGAGGGGAGCAGTTGTTGAAAAATGCCTGTTAAGTGACCTCTTTGTTGACAAAATGTGCCCTAAAGTGCCTTCAGTGATGCTGAACATGTGCTACAGGACTTTCTTGGAAGCCAAAACATGTGTCAAAGTGCCCCAATGGTAGCCACAGTACACTTGGGGGCCCTCTGGGATGTTTGGCCAGTGTGACCGCAAGTAAACTGTGCTTAAGCATGGCCTACTTCCCCGGCTTCAGCACAGTTGGCAGAGGTACACTGCAAAAACGGAAATCTAAGCAAGTCATTCTGTCTTATTTGTAGTAAACATTGTCTTATTGTTCTTAATTTGAGCCACATTCACCAGACCAGGTCATAAAAATGTCTTATTTCAAGTTTTTTAAGACAAAAATGAGGTGTAAATTGCTTGTAACAAGTCAAAAAAATCAGCCAATGGGATAAGACGAATTCCCCCGGGTAGTTTCTTGAAATTAGAAAGATGTCTTAGAACAAGAATCTTTTATCTTATCCCACTGGCAGATTTTTTTTTACGTGTTACAAGCAATTGATGCCTCATTTTTGTCTTTAAAAAACTTGAAATGAGACGTTTTTATGACCTTGTCTAGTAAATGTGGCTCAAATCAAGAATAGTAAGACAAATTTTGCTAAAAAATAAGACAATGACTTGCTTAGATTTCAGTTTTTGCAGTGTGGACTTTGGTGCAGTTCACTTTGTGCATGAACCCAAGTGCGTGGCGCGATGCACATGATGCACGACATATGATCGCTTCCCTCAACAGTCATTTTAAACAGTTTTGACAAAGCTCTCCATGTCCTCTAATCTGTTGACTCTGATGAAACCACGTCTTGCACACAGACCCTTTAAAGTGATGTCAGCAGCCGTGCATGGGCCAGCAACTGTGCTGAAGTCCGGTTCATGTTGGCGTAGTGTGACCGCTAGTCATAATGTCCTGTGGGAGAGCAGCACTGCAGGGGGGTGAAATGTGCTTGAGTACGGCACAGTTTGAATGGCCAGTGTGACTGCGCCCAACCCAGCCTTTAGGAGCCAAAACATGATAAAGTGTCCTTCAGGAAGCAAACATACTTAACTTGCCTCTGTTCGAAGTGAGAAACTTGCCTTAGTTCCCTCCCTTGAGCTTAAAAATTGTCTCTTAGTTTTGTCAAACATATACTTATTCTGTTTTTGCAGTCTTATGAGACGAATCCTAACCTGGGAAAATCATGTCTTGTTCTTTTTTTTTCCGGGATCAGGGTCCGGACTTTATCATTATTGTGTCAAAGACTGTTAAAAAAAACATTTAGCCCCATATATCTCTGATCCTGCATTCTGAACCATTTTTATGCATTGACTTATGTCTTCTCTTCTGCATTTTATAACTTTAATTTTCTCTTACGTGTTTTTTTAACTCTCAACGTTCACAAAGCAAATTTTTTGCATCATGCTTGTGAGGGAGCTGGTCAGCATCCCCCTCACTGAGGTACACGAGCTGCACAGTGACTGATAAATATAGACAGTTTGTTTTTGTTTTGGTGTCCTTTATTTATGAAAAAAATCCTATAACTAATCTCTCTCTCTTTGAGGTCCGTTTCCGGGGGGTGTGTTCATGGAAGTGCACACATGAAGGGGCACCACAGGACTCCAGCAGCCTTCAGGCTGAGTGGAGGGATCAGTGCAGAGAAAGAAGGGAGGGGTTAGAGGAATCTTTTGTTAAGTTTGAGGTTGTTTAGGTTGTTTTCAGTTCCTTAGGTATTTTCTTTGCTCTGTATTAGTATCAGTCATTTGCCTTGTGTTGTAAATATTGTTTATTTGTAAATTTACTTAGTGCTAAGTGGTGTGGGAGGAGTCTTGGGGCAGAGGCCAGGATAGGTGGGGCAGGGTGTGTTTCTTCTGCTGGTGCAGCTTTAATTAAGGATCTGCTGCACCTGCAGAGGGTGTGTGAGAGGCTTCGAGTCTTTTGTTCTGCTGAAGGCTGCATGTGTGGATTGTGTGTTTTTTGCATGTGAAAAGTAAAAACTAAGACCAGAGATCTGGAATTTGCTGACTCCTGTGTATTTTTGATGTCTGCCTTCTTCATCTACATCCTTCTGCCGTTGTTTCATCCTGTTGGTAGAGGTTAACTTACACCTTAAACCCTACAATGCTAAATACATTTAAACACATTAGCTGTAAGAGTTGTTGAGTTTCTGCAGATTGTGCGGAGTTGTAGCTTTATGAAAGTTGCCTATGACAAATTTTTGTGCAACGTTACCAGATGTACTAAAGTTTTCGCCAAGCACCGAACAGAAATTGTAAATGTACACAATTAGAACAGGATTAATTTAAGTCACATAGGATGAAAGCTGGATGCAACAGGCAATATTTGATGCAACAAAAGATCTTATTTTTTTCTCATAAAAACAAGAGTATACCTGAAACCTTAGTAAAAAGCATCTCTAGTTCAGGGTAGGACTTTTTACAGCAGCCACTTGACATTGCACTGACTTTATCTCTCCATAGAGAAGGGTTCACTTAAAATTTGAGGCCTGGGACCAAAGTGATAAATGTAGTGTGCCACCCTGGGACCAAGACTAATTAAAGCTAGTGCTCTTGACATGTCGGGATGCTGGAGCAGCAGGGCCTGCCAGCTATTTCAGGTCCTGAATCCTGACCCATTGTTAAAAGAATCAGGATATACACTCATCTATTGGCCTAATTGAAGCTGACATGGATATTTGGGCCATGATACAGTGTGGGACTCTCTCCAGTCAGATGCACGAACACAACCAGGCTTTAGATACTAACCGGAACAAGGGGAATAAAGATTTTATTTTATTGTTGTAATTTCTGTCACAGTTGTGCAGCTGCCTTTGTCTAAATCAAATAATAAAGAGCAGACACGCTTTAAGGAGTTGTCTGTTTTCAGTCTCACGAACATACAACCCATAATGCATCATGCCACAGTGACAGAAGTAATTGTCATGCTTTATTCACTCCACTGTGCTGTCTTTGCTTCTGGTGATGCTTGTTAGAGCATATTGTTGACTATTTGTCCAAGGGTCAATGACAAAAAGAGGGTCTAAAAACTTATTTTTAAAAAGTTCTCTGAAAGTGGAAAGACATTTCAAAGTTTTTAGGTTCATTATTTTTTAGTATTTTTAATTTGAGCACCCAAAAATGTCAGGTGGCGCAACCAAATATATGTAAATATATTTATATGTTCCTGTTATTTTTTCTGTGTGAAATTATTGGCAAGTATCTCCCAAGTGTCTGTAGTGACTCATACATTTTCATTTTGTGTGTTTCATTTCTTTTATTTGTGAATAAGATAAATAATTTGATGTTAAAATAACATTTCACATTATTACATTGGTTGTACCACCTGACATGGAAATTGTTCCAGTCACCAATGAAGTGAAAAAACCTTTTTTATCAGTATTTCAGAGAAATCTACAAACTTTTCCACTTGGTCACAAATGTCATTTGGGCTCCTCTGGCTGATGCAGTTTCCTGTTTCCTGTTTTATTCTCTTCACTTTAAAATAAAAGTCTAATGTTACGGTTGCACCACCCTGACATTTGACAAGGTGAAAATTACAGGACAAAAGTTTTTTAACATTTCTCAACAGCTTTAAAACTATTTTTATTTGCAAAGAATGTTTTATTTAAAAAGGTTCAAGCATAAAATAATGCCACTGTATAAAATTAAAGGTAAATGTTCTTGACTGTAAGTTAAAAATCTCAAATTAATGACACCTATGAACAGTCCTGCCAACGTGGTGGACTGTAAAACCCCCAAACTCCTTGGTTTTGTGTTTTTTTGTACAATATAAAATTATGTTTAAAGATGTGTTCAAATAACACAGGTTTCATAGAATAAAGAAATACATGTGATGAAATCTTGATGTAATTTTCTGTCAAGTTTGTAAATTGACTTTAAATTGTGAAAACTTCACTAAAGTATGATTTAAAGAAAATCGTGAATCGAACTGAAATCGCTGTATCTGCCAGAAAAATCGCAATTAGATCTTTTTCTGAAACCGTTCAGCCCTAATTGAGTCCACTGCAGACAGATTCTGCTCACAGCCACTTTAAGACCCTGCTATTGATGCTGTCAAAAGAAAAGTCAGCGTTAAAATGGAATAAAAACAGCAGTTAGATAATTAAAACATGCTCTGCAAACATCTCCCATTGTTTATCCTTGTTTGAACAGTTGCAGCATTTTTATTATGTATTCAATGTCAGATTTATTTTCTAACTTTACAGTCCTTTAAAGATTTTGTTTTGCTTTGTTAGTGGTGCAGAACGATGAGTGAAGTTCGGAACCACTGGGTTAAGTTATTGGATGACTGGGTTTAACTCGCTGTGGTTAGCTGCACTGTGTGAGGCGAAGCTAAAGGTTTGAGTCACTGATGATACAAACAGAAAATCCTCATTTTACTTCAGCCTCTGAAGGATGCATCTTTTATAACCTAAGCAACAACACATGATTTTCTGCTTTTCAAAAACACCAAGTAAGTAGCAGTTGTGAAAAGCAGCAGTATTGCAGCAGAAACACAATAATGATTTAATGATGCGCTGCATGAAACACCTTAAGCAAAAGCATCATAACAACCAGAAACACTCTGCAGCTGTGAACCCCACCCATCTGGTGCACCCAGCAGATTAAATAAACCAAAACCACTATTTGACCCAGATCTGTGAGGATCTGCCTCCTAAAAAAAACAAAGCTCGATTCTCGTCTCACAGAAAGTGACATTAGCTCAGATAAAAACAGGCTGTGGAAAGGGTCACGGGCTGTTTCCTCCGGGGACGCTGATGCGTATACCTGCTAAATGTGAAGGGAACAGAGGAAAGAGGAGGAAGTGTGGGATGCTGCTGTTGCATTTGAATGTGAGCCAAAGAGTTTCCCCCCTCTGTGTCCTTCAGCGCCTCATTTCACTTTGTGCAAAACAGCATCACACCCTCTTTACCCCTCTCACTCCCCCTCCTTCACTTTCTGAGCGACACCTGATACAGCTGATTGTGCACCTGAAAGACTTGCCAATGCACAGCAGGTCTTTGTGTGTGTGTGTGGGTNTTTTTTTTTTTTTTTTTTTCTACTGGGGGGGATTTTATTCGGGATATCTGACTCTGTTTTTACCGGAGTGACGCGCTGTCAACACGCACCGCGAGTGGAAAGGAAGGGAAGGGAGGGGAAAGGACGGTCCTGTCACCCAACGTGGATCCAGAAGAGTCGGTAGCTGCACTGCGAGGCACCGAGTGGGCACAGTGAACTAGTGCACTGTAAAAACTACATGTGCCTGGCTCCCAATGATCTCCTAATCTCTGGGAATTGCGCACCGTCCAGGATTGAGGACGTATCTGCACCCAAAGCTGACTGCAATCAAGGTAAATGATAATAATAATAAAAATAAAACCGCAAATTTGCATTGAAGAGTCAAAAATAATGTAAAAGTGGGAGTGTTTGCAGGACAATCCAAGTCCACTTTGCTGCTTTAAGTGCTACCACTGCTAGGCTAACAGGAGCAGGAGCACCAGCACCAGCAGCGGCTCTGTACGCACTTTGCAGCGGGCTTGTCAGTCACAGTCAGCGGCTTGCTGAGCGGTGCATGTGGGTCAAGGCAGGAAGGAAGAGAGGAGGGTGTGTGTGTGTGTTATGTGTATGTGTCGCAGTGAAGGAAAGGCTAATAACCCCCAGCTTGTGCATGCACGCACGCATGTACACGCCTGAAACCAACCGGGTAAACTTGGCCATGTTGTGCTGCAAAACGTAACGTGAACGTGCCCCTGGTGGGAATCAAAGTGCGCGAGCTGGTACTTGGAAAGAGTCCAAGTAAGTGGGGTTATTTTTTGCTGGTAATTGCAACAAATTGGGTCATTTTCTGCAGCGTAGCGAGGAATGCGAGCAGTGACTTGCAGCCAAATAGAAACGCACGCACTGTTTTGCGTTTATACTCATGCATTTGATGCGTTGAGAGCAGCAGGATGGTGCCACCAAGCGCTCAGAGCCCCCCCCCCTTCCAGGAGAAGCTGCAGGTTTCTTCACTGCTGAGTAAATGAGGGGGAAAGGGAAGCAGAGGGAAGCTGGATTTTTAGGAAGGCTGAGCACGCAAGCACACATCAACGAATTAGAGCAACCCTCCTCTTCCTCCTCCTCTTGGCTTTGAGGGAAGGAGAGGAGAGAGGAAGAGAAGAGAGGAAGAGAAGAGAGAGGAGAGGAGGGGGGAGTGGCTGTTGTTTACCTACATGAAGTCAGAGCTGTGTGTTGCATGCTCACCTGGAAACAACAATAACAACAGAACTGCAGTAGCTGAGTCACATGTGGGCAGGATTAATGGGGTGGAAGTGGGGCATTTGTCTCTGGTGTGATTTTCAGTGGTGTGCCGTTGCCACCTTTTCTTCATAATTGCCCTGAGAAGCCCCAAAGAATATTATCCCTGCCCTATTAATGCTGAATGGCACATTTTTGTATTTATTTTTTCGATGGCACATGTGAGGCTGCACTGGCTCCAGCCTTGAATCAATTAAGCTGGGATTGTCTGGGGACTTGTTAAATGTTCCCAGTTGTGACAGCAACCCCCCCCCCCTCCTCCTCCAAACCCCCAACCATCACACTCACATCATCAGCAGATACCGCACTCCTGAAACTCTCTCAACACACAAATATACACACACAAACACATGCACATACACAGCCCTCCTCCTGCTGGAGATGAGTCATGGTGTGTGGGGGCATAACAACTCTCCCTCCATCGCTCTATCTCCCCCTCTCTGTTCTCCATATCTTCCCTGATACAGTGCTATCTTGTTCTCTCTCTCTCTCCGCTCCCTCTCTCCCTCCCTGGAGGCTTGCCTTCCCCTGCCTAGAGACAGTGGTTATTTACCAGGCAAGTGAGCATCCATTCATTCATTCATTCATTCATTTTTTTTGGGACCACAATGTTCCAGCCAATCATATTTGTTTACCTACATCCATTTTCCCTCCATCATCCATCACATCATCTACATTTCCTCAGGAGCGCAGCCGAAGAGAGTGTGTTTCCATGTTTCCATGTGTCATGTGAAACCCAAGCTGGAGACCTTTTGAAGTCTCACATGTGTACATATGCACACGTGTGTAGTCTAGTGTGTGTGTGTGAGTGTATTTGTGTCTGCTGCGTTAAGCGCTGAGCTCTGATTGGCTGAAAAAGGGGGTAAGGACCCCCACGTGATGCGTTGTATCGCATTAGCAGCTACGAGTGAGGAGGAGGAGGGGGAGGAGGAGGAGGGGTGGTGTTCATGAATGGAGTGCTGACGTCAAGTTAACTGTACACTGAGTCCCTAACTCTGACACATGAACATGCGTGTACACAACACATGTACACACTGCTTCCTTATGTGTAATTTACACACTTTACTAAAGATGTCTGCAGGGAAAAAAGTGTCTGTGAGATTCAGAGAAATTTGTCAGATCAGGAGGATGGGAGCCAACTGAGCAGAAGGATTTTGATGTGTGTGTGTGTGTTTGTGTGTGTGTGTGTGTGGATGCCTGCAGGCTGGTTGACTGGCTGTCATGTCACTGGCTCTCTACTAACCAACTAACCAGCACGTCGGCCACAAGAGCATTACTGTAGCTGAGGACTTTAGTGTACGTGTGTGAGGGATGGTGTTTTGATTTCTGTGTGAAGTTTCATGAAGACGTAACCAGGGATGGTATTGATAAGACTTAACTGATACCAACGCTCTTATCGATTCTGCTTATTTACGAGATTCTCTATGGCAAGGGTTCCCAAAGTGGGGTTCGGGACCCCTAGGGGGGTCGCGAGACGTTGGAGGGGGGTCGTGAGTTGATTTCAGTTTAGAGGGAATATCCACAGCTATCCCAGACCACATCTAAGGTACTAACGCCGTTTAGCTCAACATACCTGTGTGAAAAGACTTTTTTGGCCCTGACATTTATTAAAAATAAATATATATCTTGTGTGAACGTGGAGGATGATTAAACCCAGAATAAACTTGCTGTGCTCCACACATAGTGCCCATCCATTTCATTAGGTGAGATAAACACTGAAACATATATCCCAAAAAGTTAACTTGCACTGCAACAATGTTCACGTTTACGCAGAGCTACAGTTTGTGACTATTACTTAAACTGAATTATTCTTATTCTAATGTGGAAATGAAAGTATTGTGCCAAAACTGAGTTTACACACAACTGCAACAATGTTTGTTCACAAATTCCAGAGAAATAACTTTGACACATTCTGCTTTTCTTTCATATTAAACTGTTACATGTAAAGTCATATCATGGTTTTCAGGCTGTTGTTTTTTTTTGTGTTGTCATTACGCCCATGTTTGGATACGGTTATTAGTGCATGTGTTGTACTCGCATGTTTTCTTATGCTTCAGTCACCTCTGGGGATAGGGGGGGTCACTAGTCTCTGCCACCTTTGTTTTGGGGGTCACGGGCTGAAAAGTTTGGGAACCCCTGCTCTTTGGATTCTCTTATCAGTTCCTCCTGTAAAAAGTAGTTTTGCAGGATTTCTGTGTCAAAATATTTTTTGAGTTTATAAGTAAATAAACATGGAATTGGTCAATGGACTTAAACGTCTCTGAAAGTAAATAAATACAAATAAGTTAAAATTGCACTTAATGTGATGTCTTATTGTTTTGTTGTATGTCATTGACTGAAGTAGGCCACCGAAGAACACTTTGAGTTGTTTGGAACCTTGAGCTTGCCGTAGCTTTGCCAAAGTCAGCCATGAGCCTGCTCAGAAAACATTGTTAGTAATTTCACATTTGGAGTTTTCAGTGTTGTTTACAAAAAGTTATTGTGTTATGAGGCGGATAGTTATTGTGATATTTTACAACTCATGATATATTGTTCCCCACACCTGTTCGCAGAGATCATTAACTCTTTTCTGTATTCAAATTGGCTTACAGTTATTAGCTGCATACCCTAATTTGATTTAATCAAGTTAGCAGCTGTCAATTATCTTCTATCTGCAGATATCATTCTTAAAAGGAACCCTGGCTACCAGAACCTCATTTTCCTAAATGATCAGTGTTTTTACCAGCTACATAAGAACGATAATATCTCTCTTTCTATCTTAGTTTGTATAAAATTTGAAAAAATATTTTCACCTGTAGGCCGCCATTGTTGTTTACACCGCAATAGCGTCTGGGTAGTGACGTCATATGGTTGCACCGGGCTGGATCTCATACAGGATCATATAAGTCCTGGAGCGGACTTCAGTGGTTTCCAGAGGAAGTTTTGTGGGTTTGTGTTGGAAAATAGTCGGCACAGCATTTGGCTTTAGTCTCCGTGTATAATGACCCACACCTGTCAGCTCTTTCNGATCAGTGTTTTTACCAGCTACATAAGAACGATAATATCTCTCTTTCTATCTTAGTTTGTATAAAATTTGAAAAAATATTTTCACCTGTAGGCCGCCATTGTTGTTTACACCGCAATAGCGTCTGGGTAGTGACGTCATATGGTTGCACCGGGCTGGATCTCATACAGGATCATATAAGTCCTGGAGCGGACTTCAGTGGTTTCCAGAGGAAGTTTTGTGGGTTTGTGTTGGAAAATAGTCGGCACAGCATTTGGCTTTAGTCTCCGTTTATAATGACCCACACCTGTCAGCTCTTTCATCAGCATGGGCCGGCTAAATGCAGCAAATGCTTCTGGGGAGAAGTGGCCAGAACATAGCCGCGGCTCCATGGGAAGTTGTTTACGCCCACAAGCCATTTCCAACATCTTCCTTCTTTTCTTGTCTTTTGGGAAGCTGTGCAGACTAACATCAGTCTCCTTGTTTCCTTTGGACTGAAAAGTGCACCCAAAAGCAGCCACATGTGGCATCATTATGTTTTTTTCCCTCCTCAAACCTCGTGACTTACGGAGACTAGTAGTGAGTAAACGGCCAAATCCAGATGCTCGGCACCAAGCAACCAATCTACGTCATCAACCCAGAATGCATTGCGGCAGTAAAACAATGGCTGTGCCCGAAGGATAGAAACTGTGTTTTAAACTGTTATTTTTTAAAAGAAAAAACAATTTGTTATGTCTTTTAACAACAAATTCTAGTTTGAGACAAAGATTTAAGCAGATTCATGCCTGTTAGTCCTTACAGTCGGGGTTCCCTTTAAGCCAATATTGGCCAATTCCGATAATGTAACCGATAATGGACTGATAATATTGTGCAAAACTACTACACAACAATGCTGACCTGTTCAGCTTTTAGCAACTTCTGTCCCTCAACACAAATGCGAAGTGTTGGTGAATGTGATTAACAGACTGCAGGTTTGACTAATAAAAACGATGCATGGATGAAGTGTTCAGTGGGAATTTGAAGCCTATCGTTGGTGTCGTTGTGATCATTTAGTAAAATCACAACAGTTTAATCAGTTTAGTCAAATATTAACTGATTAACATGACTTAAATGATCTGGGGCTAATCCTATTGTGCACTAATTGTGGGCTCATGTTGTGTTGTGAGTGTGCAGTGTCATTCCAGTTTCCTCATGTGCATGTCTGACAAGTTTGGTAACATGAAACCAGCCATGTGGTGGATTAGAGGCTGCAGGCATGTTTGTATGCATTAGCCCATGTGCCTTTTGTCAGTGTTTGTTCTCAGTGGATGACCCTGCTGTGGCCTGGAGCCTCATTAGTAGGTTCTTGGTTGTGTATGTGTGCCTATGTGTGTGTGTGTGTGTGTGTGTGTGTGTGTGTGCCCCTGCTAACCTGCTGTTCAGTGGGCAGGGGGTGACGTCAGACTTCAAGGGGAGAGGGAGTATTTCAGTTCTGACATTTCTCCCCTCTGTGCCTCTGTGACTCTGCCTTGTTAGTAAAGGATAATTGCAGAGTCTGCACACCTGCACACATCACTTGTGAGGCAGGAGGTGGTGCACATATTTCACACAGAGTTGTTTTTTTTTTTTCCGGAGTAATTGGAACGTACCTCGTAAGTCTTCATCCTGCAGAACGTGTCCCTCGATGACTGAATAAGAGCAGTGAAGGCTCTGGAGCAGCAGATGGTTTCTCAGATAAAATTAATGATCCAGTTTTTGTCATAGTTCACCGTGAAGCTCGTGTTGTTGTTACCACAGAGTCGGCTGTGATATTATTAGTTCATATCTCACCGGGTTAACGTTTCGGTTCCTTTATGCTTAGTGTGTTTATTTCCCCTCAGGAAAGAAAACATAAACCACAACAAACCATCTGCATGAGTTGCTGTAAAGAGTTTATGAAAAAGGGTTCTGATGTATTTCATGGAAACCTTTAAGTTTTCAGTCAGCATAAAAGTTTCTCATTTGAAGATATTTTGTCCTCTGTTATTTATCTTTGATAAATGATGATAGATTGACCGAAATGGAAGTAATAATAATAATAATAGTAATAATAAACTTTATTTGTATAGCACTTTTCAAACGCAAAGTTACAAAGTGCTTTACAGGCAATAAAAGCAACAGTGCTCTGAGAAAATGGTTCAGGTAAAATCAGTCATCAGAGCAGGCAGGAAAACACAAGAAAACACAAGAATAAAAGAAAATAAAAGGTCTCAGCTAAAATCAGGGAAGGCTCTCTGATAAAAATATGTTTTAAGAAGCGATTTAAAAGAGGTTACTGACTCAGTCTTGATTGGAAGTTGTTTATTGCTGATGGTAAAGACACTGAAAAGTTTGAAAAGTTTTTCGCTCCTGACTGACCCAGGATATATCTGCTGTTTCACACACACGTGTCTTGAGTGTGAGACTGTTGGAAAAATCCTTTTTTCCTGTGAGAAGTGTTGAATTTTGTTTTAATTGTTTTGTATTTTATTTTATTTAACTCGACACAATTAAGAATATTTTGCACTACATTATTTTTAAAAGTTAAGAGTCAAAGATAGCTCTTTTTGTTCTTCAGTTTTTATAACTAAAAATACAATTTAAAAAGTCCGTTTAGAAATAACAAGAATAGATGTCAGACTTGGAGATTAAAGATAAGTCAAAATTCGACTATTTAACTGAAAATCTTCTTTTAATTTTTTTTTTTTTACCTTTTATCCTATGGTTTTGTATTTATTTCGTATAATTTTGACTCAAATCTTAGAGTTTTGACTTTTTATACCAAAATTTAAACTTTTTTCAATCTCAAACACTCCCTTTATTTCAAAACATAGACTTTAGTCATCTTAAAATTTTGACCTTTAATGAGAAAGTTTGGACTTTTTTCACATAATGTTAAATCAATTTCTTAAACTCTGACAGTTATTGACTTTTTGTCTCAGAATTTTGTCTTTATTTCTCAAAATTTCCACTTTTCATATTAAAATATTGACCTTTTATCTCAAAGTCGGAAACAATTCTTACCTTCAGTTTTCATTTTCATCCTCGCATTAGAGTAAAAGCTTTTGATGTTTCACTGGTTTGATGTAATTTTCTGTCAAGTTTGTAAATGTAACTGTTAATTGTGAAAATTTCACTAAAGTTTGATTTAAAGAAAATCGTGAATCAAATTGAAATCTCTGTATCTGCCAGAAAAATTGCAATTAGATCTTTTTCTAAAATCGTTCAGCCCTACTCTGAGGTAAACTGTTATTTGGTTTAACCTCATGGTTAAGCCGCGTACCCAATGTGCAGAGGCTATAGCTTTTACTCACAGTTCATTTCTAACCTGTGATGCTCTTACCCTCTTCAAAGAAAGGAATAAAACCCTGAAAACTACAACTTTAAAAACTGAAATGAGATCTGCTTTTATCAAGTGGCAACTCTTGATGTTAGAAAATGAGGCCAGCACCAAAGGTCGACTAAGTGCATTCCAGTAAGTGCTCACTTGAAGCTAACGTATTATGCTGCCAAATTTTACTGCAAAACTAAAATGGTGAAGGCTAAAATGGTGTTGAAGTGTTGCAGAATACTTGGGGAAGTTGATGAGCCATGGAGACAGTGTTTGGAGCTTCAGTGTGTTTTAGGGTTGGGATGAGACATTGTTGCATTGTCTTAGCTTTGGTAGGATATGGGTCAATGACAAAAAGAGGGTGTAAAAACGTATTTTTAAAAGTTCTTTGAAAATGGATAAAAACATATTTCTGAGTGAAGAATTATGTTTTCTAACAGATTTCAGTACTTGACCAACATTTCAAAGATTTTAAGTTCATTATTTTCTTAGTATTTTTAATTTGAGCACCCAAAAATGTCAGGTGGAGCAACCAAATATATGAAAATATATTTATATGTTCCTGTTATTTTTTCTGTGTGAAATTATTAGCACGTATCTCTCAAGTGTCTGTAGTGACTCATACATTTTCATTTTGTGTGTTTCATTTCTTTTATTTGTGAATAAGATAAATAATTTGATGTTAAAATAACATTTCACATTATTACATTGGTTTTACCACCTGACATGGAAATTGTTCCAGTCACCAATGAAGTGAAAAAACCTTTTTTATCAGTATTTCAGAGAAATCTACAAACTTTCCCACTTGGTCACAAATCAGTAAACCCGAGGAGACCGACTACGTCAAAGGACAAAGGACAAAATAAGAGAAGTGAAATTTTATTTTCAGATTACAATGCCAACGTGGTGGGACTCATTTGACAAGGTGAAAATTATGGGACAAAAGTTTTTTACATTTCTCTTGTCGAAATTTTAAGAAAAATAAACGTTTCTTACAAAATAAATTTTTCCAAGTTTGTATTTTATTACGGTGACATAAAAATTAAAGGTAAATGTTATTGACTGTAAGTTAAAAATCTCAAATTAATGACACCTATGAACAGTCCTGCCAACGTGGTGGACTGTAAAACCCCCATTGAGGAACCAAAACACAAAAAAACTTGTTATATTTTAATAGTTTAAAGATGTGTTCAAATAACACAGGTGTGTGTGTGTTTGCAGACGAGCGCGTGCAGGCCGAGCTGATGGACTTCCTCTTGTTCGGGGCGTTGATCTCCGCCGTCGACCCCGTGGCGGTGCTGGCCGTGTTCGAGGAAGTCCACGTCAACGACACGCTCTTCATCATCGTGTTCGGAGAGTCACTGGTGAACGACGCCGTCACTGTGGTGAGACACACACACACACACTTCCACAGCTTCTACAAACACATCATGTGAGCTGAGTTTATGAGTTACTACGGCAACAGAGAGGCTTAGAAGGTGAGGAGAGAGCACAACAAACTGTTGACTGTGTTTACGTTTCGCCGCCTCAGTCCCCTTCACTTTCTCCTCTGTGGTATTTACTCCACGCTCATGTGCACACAGCTCTTTGTAATAATACGTAACAGTTGGAGCCGCTGCTGCAGGAATCAGAGTCAGACTTAAAGCCAAGTAGGTTTTTCCTCAGACCAGGAGTTTACCTGTTACAGTTCACGGGACCAAAACAATTCTTTAATATTTAGAGAGTTGCAAAAATTTGTGGCCAAAAGTGGAAGAAAAAGAGTGAAAAATGACTAAAATGGCCAAAAAGCAACAATAATGGCAATAAATCTGTAGACAACTTGGAAAAAAAGTCAGAGAGGTGCAAAAATTGTGGAGAAAAAATAGTTTTTTAAAAACGTAAACAGGTAAAAATGACCAAGGTCAACAAAAAATGGCAAGTCAGTTGAGATAAAATTTGGAAATAACTAAGGCAAAAATGTTCCTAAAGAGGCAGAAACAGTGAAAGTATCAAAAATTGGCATAAAAAATCGGACCTGGAAAACACTCAGAGAATTGCAAAAATAGGACCAGAAGTGGAAAGAAAAAAAGAGCAAAAAGTGACCAAAATAGCCGAAAAACATCGAAAATGGCAAAAAAAAATTGTTGCGACATGAAAATAAAAGTCATAATGGTGAAAAAAAGTATTAAAAAAACAGTAAACAGAGGTTAAAATGACCAAAGTCAACAAAAAATGGCAAGAAAGTTGGAAAAAAAAATTGGCTACTAAAAAGTTTGTTGCAAAAAAACTAGATTTCTACTCTGGTAGAAAAGAAAAATCAAAGTAAATATTGACTTAACAAAATCGACAGTAGAGAAAACATTTAGTCACAGAGCTCCTGGCTTTTTCAGATGCATCCAGAGTTGAGAAAATGAATAAAAAAAGCATCTTTTATACTTTGTATTTGAAAAAAAAAGCTGTGTTTAAAGGCTGGACTCAGCTCTGTGTGGCCTGTTTGACACAGTTTCAATCAGTTCTTTCTCAATGTTTCAGTGACCTGTTCACTCAAACATGCTTATCAGCTGTTTCAATAAAGCTTTTGAGCTGCTGCTGTTGCAGAAGTGGAGGCTTTATACTATATTATCAAGAAAGTTTGTACTCGAAAAATGAGCTGCACCTTTCTGCCAGCGTGTGCAAATAAGAGCAGAAAGAGACAGTTTTTTTCAGAGAGGGGGATTTAAACTTTTCAGAAATGTGTGAGATGACGACATTCGGGGTCAAGTGTCAGGAAAACAACACGTGTGCTCGAAGCAGACGGATGTTTGGAGTTGATTTGTGACTCCAGGTCGGACTCAGGGTGTTAGGAGAGACTTTAAGAAGCAGAACTGAAGTCGTCATGGAGTGATAACATCATCCGACCGGGAAAAAATCTTCCAAAACTGCAGAATTTAACTTTTAATCTTGTTTTTGTTTCACCACGTTGTGAAACTGTTTCGTATAAAAACACCAAAAGCGGCGAGAAGAGCAGAGAAACTTCACATTTACTCCGTAGAGATTAAATAGTCCTGAGCAGATTAACTGCACTTTTCTAATCCTCTGCAGCGCTCAGAATGTGAACAAATCCCACCAACAAATGGAAAATCTAAAGTGTGGGAAAAACGGCAGCACTGACCTGGAATCCCAGAAAGAAAGAAAGAATAAAGGAAAGGAGAGAAGAGGGAGGGTTTGTGTGTTTATTAGTGCTCAAAATGAAGTTTTACAGTTAGTGACGCCACAGAGGATCAGCGACATTTCCTCGAATCACCTTTTTGTTGTCACTAAAAAAAAAATTGTCACATGGTTTCTGAAGTTCCTGCTGGATTCATGATTCTTATTACGGTGAATTCCAGCTCTACATGGACAAATAACGCTCTGAAACAAACATACACAAGATGTTTCTCACTCTGAACCCAAGATTTACTTTAATGTTCTCATTGTCTGTACAGTGAATTGTAACTTCTGAAGTCCAGAACCAACAGATTTTTTCCCTGTAACTTCCCATGAATCATAACACAATTATAAACAGGAATATCTTCCACCTGTGCTTGTTCATGTTTTTACTTTCAGAGTGAGTTGCAGTGGTGTGCACAGAGGGGGGCGAGAGGGGTGACTGCTCCCTCTTATGGCCAAATTGTTAAGAAACATGTGCTTCAGTGTCCTCTTGGGAGCCAAAACACAAGTTTAAGTGCCTTTTTGGGATCTGAAACATTCTAAATTGTCTTCCCAAGAGCAAAAACAAAAGCTAATGTGGCCATTTGAGAGCCAAAACACAAGTTCAAGAGCCTTTTTGGGATCCAAAACATGCTAAACTGCTCTCTTAGGAACAAAAACACAAGCTAAAGTGGTCTCTTGGAGGCCAAAACATGCTTTGATGCCCTCTCAGGAGCCAAAACACGTGCTAAAATACCTTTTTCAGATCCAAAACATTCCAAAGTATCTTCCCTGGAGCAAAAACAAAAGCTAATGGGGACTTTTGGGAGCAAAAACACAAGTTCAGGAGCCTTTTCGGGATCCATAACGTGCTAAACTGCTCTTTTAGGAATAAAAACGCATGCTTATGTGGCCATTTGGGACCCAAAACATGTGCTAAAATACCGTTTGCTGATCTAAAACATGCCAAACTGTCCTCCCAGGAGCAAAAACACAAGCTTATGGCGCCTTTTTAGGGCCAAACACAACCTTATGTGTCCTTTTGGAAGCCAAAACACAAGTTCAAGAGCCTTTTCGGGATCCAAAACATGCTAAACTGCTCTCTTGGGAACAAAAACACAAGCTAAAGTGGTCTCTTGGAGGCCAAAACATACTTTGATGGCCCCTTAGGAGCCAAAACATGTGATAAAGTAACTTTTTCATATCCAAAACATATCAAAGTATCTTCCCTGGAGCAAATGCAAACTCTAATGTGGCCTTTTGAGAGCCAAAACCCAAGTTCAAGAGCCTTTTTTCGGGATCCAAAACGTGCTAAACTGCTCTTTTAGGAACAAAAACGCATGATTAAGTGGCCTCTTGGGGGCCAAAACATGTTTTGATGGCCCATCAGGACCCAAAACATGTGATAAAGTACCTTTTTCATATCCAAAACATTCAGAAAGATCGTCACTGGAGCAAAATACAAAAGCCAATGGGGACTTTTGGGAGCAAAAACACATGCTTAAGTGCCTTTACGAGATCTAAAACATGCCATACTGCTCTCTTGGGAACAGATGCACAAGCAAAAGTGGCCTCTTGGGGGTTAAAACACATGATAAAGTACCTTTTTCATATCCTAAACATGCCAAAGTATCTTCCCTGGAGCAAAAACCAGAAGCTAAAGTGCCTTTTTTGGGCCAAATACAACCTAATGTGCGTGTCTGGGGGCCAAAACAGTTGCTTAACTGCTCTCTTTGGAGCCAAAACAAATGTTTAATCAGTCTCCTTGTTAGTGAACCACACAAATTTGCCCCTTTTGCTGGTTAAAACATGATAAACTGTCCTAATGGGAGTCAAAACACAAGCTGTATATGTGCGATTTTTATCTTTGCCCCCAGCCCCTGCTGTACAGGCCATTCGTTGTCTTCAAATTAAGTTGTTAAAAATGTTTTATTGCTCATTTTCTTTGAGGACATTTAGATTTTATAGACGTTGTGAACTCTGAGGAACAAAAACAGCTCTGGATTGAAAATATACTGCAGCTGTTTCACTTCGAGCTCTGAGTTTGTCGCTGACGTCCATCAAGGTTTTTCTTTCTTATCAAAGTTTGAAAGTACAAAAGGCACAAAGCACCGAAGAGAATTTAACACAGGGATGTGACGTCTGTTGTCATCAAGTTGCCTAGAAACTGAAAAAATGATGATGCTCCTGAGCAGTGGAGTGCAAAGCTATTCTGAAGAGCAGGGGTGAAATAAAAAAGGCACATTCAGCGCAGGTTTTGGTTCCCAGGACGGCAGTTTGTAATGTTTCAGCTCGCAGAAAGAGTCGATAGGTGTGGTTCACCAACAAAGAGCTTTTTAGCGTTTGTTTTGGAATAGAATCTGAATTTCATGTAGTCGTCATAATAAGTTCATAATAGTAGCCTTTACTTAAAATCATTTGTTTACATAAATGACACTCGTTATTTGGTATTTCAAGTCATGTTTTCGACACTGCAAAAAAAAAAAAATCTGTTGTTTTTATGGTATATAACTGGCAGCTGTAGTTGCCGGGGAAATTTTGAAGAATATACAGTAAAATTGTAAACAACTTCACTCAACAACCCATCCATTTACAGTTTAAAATGTTTTTATTAACATAAGAAATACATTTTAACCTTTCTACCATAAGTGACGAAGGCAGGCAGTGGATATGAGACCCTGCTGTACATGGATGAATCACACAGGTGACACAGACTAAATTCCTGTAAATGCTTTGTATTAGACTTTAGTTTCAACAATGACATTTTTACCTTACCATTATCCAACTCTTATCCTAACACTCTTGCCATTTTTTGTTGACTTTGGTCATTTAACCTCTTTTTACTTTATTTTTTCTATACTTTTTCACCATTTTTGCACCTTTCTGACTTTTTTTTTCAAGTTGTCTTCAAGTTTTATTGCCATTATTGCTGCTTTTTGGCCATTTTATTCACTTTTCACTCTTTTTCTTCCACTTATGGCCACAAATTTTTGCAACTCTCTAAATATTATCCAAGTTCCTTCCAGTTTTCTTGCCAGTTTTTGTTGCTTTTAAGCAATTTTTCCCACTTTTGGACCATTGTTGCAACAAACGTTTTATTATCCCAACATTCTTGCCATTTTTTGTTGACTTTTGTCATTTTTACCTCCTTTACTGTGCTTTGATACTTTTTTTCCACCAATTTTGCACCAAACTCTGACGTTTTCCCAAGTTGTCTTCAAATTTTATTGCAGTTTTAGTCACTTTTAACTCTTTTTCTTCTACCTTTGGCCCCATTTTTATATTTCAATCACCATAAATGGGCAGATCTGTGTCTTTGCCAACCAGGAGGGCACTTGAGCAAGTGTTTGGCTCCTTTAGTGTGTGTCTTCCAACAACTGGGCCCCCCCTGCCCCACCTCTGTGCACACCACTGCTCCTGAACCTAAAATGAAACTGTCACCTCTAATGTGGAGTTCCTGTGTTCAGGTTCTGTATAAAGTCTACATCTCCTTCGTGGAGGTCGGAGCAGAGAACGTGCAGACGGCAGATTACTTCAAAGGAGTGGGTGAGTCCACCAGGAGAGAGAAAATCAAACATGATCTGTCTCTTTCAGCTCACCTTCCTCCTCCTCCTCCTCTTCTTCTTCCACAGCCTCCTTCCTCATCGTCAGTATCGGGGGAACCCTGGTGGGTCTGGTTTTCGCCGTCATCCTGGGCTTCATCACCCGCTTCACCAAGAAAGTTCGGATCATCGAGCCGCTCTTCGTCTTCCTGCTGGTCTACCTGGCGTACCTGACGGCCGAGCTCTTCTCCCTGTCCGCCATCCTGTCGTGAGTCTCAGCACGAAGACAGAAACCAGAGAAACAAAACGTTCGCAGATCTGTTTAATACGCAGCAGACGTGTCATGAGCCCCAGTTTCTGGATCCCTGAGCAGCTCAGAGACAAACAGCTGGACTAAAGGTCACATGCAGATGTTGCTCTGAGGCCTTTAGGTCCACGTTTACTCACTGAGAGGAGAAATCTCTGACATTTAAAACTTGATTTCATTTGAGAGAGGCTGCAGCCAGGAGGAGATTAGAGACAGTTAAACTGCAAAAACGGGGCAAATTATATTAAATCACAATATGTCCTGTTGCAATATTCTAATCACAGACTGTGCAATGTTTCTTTATCTGAAATGTGTCAAAATATCAGATACATTTTTAGCAGTAGATGTTTTCTGTTCTACACCAGAGTTACTCAACCAAAGAGACAAACTGTTGAGAACTTTATGGTGACAAAAACTGGCAAGAAATTTGGAAGAAAACCTGGAAATTACTCAAAGAGTTGCAAAAATTGGGCCAAAAATGAAAGAAAAAGAGTCAAAAGTAACTAAAAATGGCAATAAAGTTGGGATGAAATTTGGCTGCTAAAAAGTTTGTTGCAAAAATGGTCCAAAGGTGGTAAAAATTGCCAAAAAAGCAAGAAAAACTGGCAAGAAAATTGGAAGAAACCTGGATAATATTTAGAGAGTTGCTTAAATTTGTGGCCAAAAGTGGAAGAAAAAGAGTGAAAAGTGACTCAAATGACCAAAAAGCAACAAAAATTGAAAGAAATTTGTTGCGACGTGGAAAAACATCATAAAGGTGCAAAAATTGTGAAAAAAACTATAAAAACAAAAACAGTAAACAGAGGTTACAATGAAAAAAGTCAACAAAAAATGGCAAGAAAGTTGGGATATAATTTGGGTAATAAAAGGTTTGTTGCAACAATGTTCCAAAAGTGGTAAAAATGGCCAAAAAAGCGACAAAAACTTGCAAGAAAATTGGAAGAAACCTTGATAATATCTAGAGAGTTGCAAAAATTTGTGGCCAAAAGTGGAAGAAAAAGAGTGAAAAGTGACTAAAATGGCCAAAAAGCAGCAATAATGGCAATAAAACTTGAAGACAACCTGAAAAAAAAGTCAAAAAATGGCAAGAAAGTTGGGATAAAATTTAGATGATCGTTATTATGTTGCAAAAATATACGAAAACAACATAAAAATGGACAAAAGCAACATAAGTTGTCAAGGAAAAATGGGATTCAACCACTAAAATAGTCAGAAAGGAGCAAACAGACAGTGTGTCTGTTTAAAAACAGAGAAGATAGAAAACTAGAAATAATCACACAAAAAGTTACATTTAAAGCTGCTGATCTGTGATTGGTCAAATCTTCTAGTTATGACATCATCCTCCAAACGGGAACCTCTTTTTCTCACCCTCTCGTTTCAGTATGACCTTCTGTGGCATCGGCGCCAACAAGTACGTGGAAGCCAACATCTCGCAGAAGTCTCGGACGACGGTGAAGTACACGATGAAGACTCTGGCCAGCATCGCCGAGACCATCATCTTCATCTTCCTGGGGATTTCTGCCGTGGACAAGTCCAAGTGGGCGTGGGACACCGGCCTGGTGTCGTGTACGCTCGTCTTCATCTTCATCTTCAGAGCCATCGGTCAGTGGGTGGAGCGACCGCCTCAATGACAAAAAGAGGGTCTAAAAACTTATTTTCAAAAGTTCTTTGAAAATGGATAAAAACATATTTCTGAGAGAAGAATTATGTTTTCTAACAGATTTCAGTAGTTGACCAACATTTCAAAGTTTTGAGGTTCATAATTTTTTAGTATTTTTAATTTGAGCACCCAAAAATGTCAGGTGGAGCAACCAAATATATGAAAATATATTTATATGTTCCTGTTATTTTTTCTGTGTGAAATTATTGGCAAGTATCTCTCAAGTGTCTGTAGTGACTCATACATTTTCATTTTGTGGGTTTCATTTCTTTTATTTGTGAATAAGATAAATAATTTGATGTTAAAATAACATTTCACATTATTACATTGGTTGTTCCACCTGACATGGAAATTGTTCCAGTCACCAATGAAGTGAAAAAACCTTTTTTATCAGTATTTCAGAGAAATCTACAAACTTTTCCACTTGGTCACAAATGTCATTTGGGCTCCTCTGGCTG
>RPOG01003483.1:5917-62591 GCA_008086565.1 Thalassoma bifasciatum
CCAGTTTTTAATACCTTTTAATACCCCCCTTAACATCAATAACAGCTTGAAATATTTTGTGGTAGTTGTGGATTGAGGGTCTTTATTTCCTTGGATGGTAAAACTGCCCATTCTTCTTGGCAAAAAGCCTCCAGGTCCTGTAAATTCTTTGGCTGTCTTGCATGAACTTCAGACTTGAGGCCTCCCCCACTGGATCAATGTTATCAAGGTTAGGCGATTGAGAGGACCACTTAAGAACCTTCATTTTTTTCTGCTTTAGCCAATGGTGGGTCAGCTTGACCATTTGTTTTGGATCATTGTCATGTTGGAATGTCCAAGTACATCTCATGAGCAGCTTTTGGGCTGATGAGTGTACATTTTCCTGCAGTATTTTCTGATAACATGCTGCATTCATCACTCCATCAATTTTGACCAAGTTTCCTGAGCCTTTGTAGCTCACACATCCCCAAAACATCAATGATCCACCTCTGTGTTTCACAGTAAGAATGGTGAATCTTTCATAATAGGCCTTGTTGATTCCTCTTCAAATGTCAAGTTTACGGTTGTGGCCAAAAAGTTCAATTTTGGTCCCATCACTCCAAAGGACTTTGTTTCAGAAGTTTTGAGGCTTGTTTCCATGCTGTTTAGCACATTGTAAGCAAGATACTTTGTGCAGAAATGGCTTTCTTCTGTCAACTCAACCATGAAGCCCTTTATTCCTCAAGTGCCTCCTATGCACATCTTGAAATTTTTTTCAGAGAGTCCTGTATTTCAGCTGAAGTTATTTGTTGGTTTTTCTTTGCATCCTTAACAATTTCCCTGCCATTTGTGGCTGAAATGTTTGTTGGTCTACCTGATCATGGTTCGGTTTCAACAGAATCCCTCATTCTCCACTTCTTATCTAGAGTTTGAACAATTTGCTGGCATCCTCAATTCCTTGAGTATCTTTTTTATAACCCCTTCTTGTTTTGTACAGGTTAATTAACTTTTCCAGAAAATCCTTTTTTTTTTTTTTGCTTTCCCCATGACTCAGAATCTAGAGATGTCGGTGCAGCACTGAGCGAAGATGCACGTGTCTGTCAGGAGCTCTGAAACTCACTGCCCTTTTACACACACACACACACTGATTACAAGCTACTAGATCACAGGTGAGGATAGTTACGTACCTTTAGTAGCCATTTAAACCCATTTGTGTTCACTTGTGTTCATGTTATTCAGACAAAATCACTCGGGGAAGTAAACACACACACACACACTAGCAAAAAGGGTCATTCTGTAGTTTTCCTAATCACATCACTTCAACCGCAGTAAGTATGTGATTCAGACACATTTCTTCAAAAACTCCTTTATTCTGAGTCAGCACATTAGGAATCAACATGCATGATGAGGATTATAAACCAAAAGACGAATTAACATGAGAACTTTTTGGCAGAATATGAATGATTGACAAACTGTTAATACACGCACATGACTCTCACTCACATGAGGAGGACAAATAAATATCTTCATCAACTGACTGGTAAAAATTAGAGTAAAAAATCTAAAAGCAGTGTTTTGTTATTTAGACAGAAGCCAAAGTCGTGATTTCATGTTATCAACAATGATATAAGCTGATGTTTCTGTGCTACAAAACAGGTAAATTAATGAATTACAGGCTGCAATGTCTAACCAAAGCTGAAACTGCTGCCTGAGTTATTGGTAAAAAGTTACAAGACAAAGAAGGAGACGATAATCAAAGGATGATCCTGACATAAAACGAGTAAGGCATCGAGGGTCTGCAGGATCCTTTGCCCAGATTCAGGCCCCTGCAGAGCACAGATCACTAACATATACTGACAAACACACAATCACTGCAGGGGACCAAGTGCCATCAGGGTAAACAGGGTCACAGAGCCATAAGGTGATGTGGTGATGCACTAACGGGAAAGATGGCGGCTGTTTAAATCCCCTCAGGAAAAGGCACCTTTCATGATCAGACCCCTCAGCCAGGGAACGACTCAGCTTCAGTCTCCTGGAGTTGTGGGCTCAATCCTTCATCCCCCACTGTTTCCATATGGTTATCCCTGTGTGCATGTGTTTGAGTGTGTGTGTCTGTAACTGCTCAGGCTGGAAGAGAGCTCACAGTTTGGGCTGTTTGGCCATCTTAATCTTCAGGTTCTCTGCAAGTTTGTCCAAGAACTCAAAGGTGTTCAGGTAGTCTGCACGTGTCACACTGAAAAGAGAAAAAGGTCATAGAGTTAACTGCATGCAAGAGACTAAAAATCTGAGAAGAATTTGAGTGATGGTGTCCTCATTTTAAGTTGGATTGCTGTTAGAGAAATGTATGAAGTAGGGCTGCCTGGAATAAACTGTTTTTTTTGTTGTTGACTAATTGAATGATTATTGTTTTTTGATGACTCAATTAACCACCACAACCATAACCATTTGGATTCAGTTTACTTCAGTGGCTAAAAAGTGCACAGCTGTTAAATTCAAACTGTAGAGTGTGAGCTTCAATGACCTCTATAAACGTCCTTGTGCTGCCTCCATAGACATGTAATACAGTTGCATTATTTTTCTGTTTAGTTCAAAACTCCGCTCGGAGGAGAAGCTTCTTTGTACTTGCAGTTTAATTCATTGCCAAAGAGTGGTTTTGTGTGTCTGTCAAAGTTATAATAAGTTCAGAGAAATCAGTCGCAGTGCTAATTGCGTTAGTCCAACAATTGGATTTTTAATTGACATGAGCATTAAGGTAGCGGGCTTTCACTAGCTGAAGCTAGCTAGTTCCAAATCACCTTTGTTAAGTTAGACTATGCTTATTGTTTGACAGTTTATGCTAATTTAGAGTGACCATTAAAACCCCAAACGAGAACACAAGGCCTCTTGGAGATCCTGCAAAAATACCCAGTGATATTCAATTATGATAAAGTAGCTTTATGGACCAAACAATTATTCAACCCATCCTTTTTCTGTTCTAATAGAACAGTTTCCTATAACATAAAAATTAAAGCCTCAAAACATGTTTAAATTAAAATAAAAAGCCCATCGCCTATAAACATACTTTTCTTGTGCAAAAATATAAACAATGCATGTTTAACTAAAAACAAAAAAGAAACAAAATGAAAAATAGAGTTTTTTCAGTGTTCTTATGTAAACAAACAAAAGAGATATGTCATATATTCTTGTTTAATTTGGACAACTGTAAGAATATGGAGTATAGCCCAAAACCAAAGAAAAAGAAAATTAGAGGTCGTGTATGAGTGACATATGGGTGATAGCTTTGTAGACAGTACGCAGTGCCTCTCACCAATCACAGCCACGATAAAAAAGGGGAGAACTTTTCCCTTTTTTTTTCTTTGAAAGTGGATTACGCTTTGGCATTTTCTATCTGAGAGTGCAGTAAAGTCAGTCAAAGCATGTTTCCTATTTTAATCTAAGAGAAGAATCAGCCTGAGTCTTCCACATCATGATGCAAGCGGCCTTCATGCTCAAAATCTTGCCTGGTAGTTAGAAGAATGACATCATCAGTCCAGTGCAGCGATTTATTAAAAATATTAAGGGTCAAAAGAACAACCTGCCCAAAACCCAGACAATTGAGAGAATTTTATAAAATACCCTTGGGACATAATGTTACGACCAAAAAGGAGGACATTTGGTCACCCTATGCTAATCTATCATGTTTCTATTTTGTATTTACAGTTTAACAGCGCTTTAAGCTGTGTTGAGTCTTAATAAATGACAAAATCAAGAACAACGCTCTCTCATTTCACAAAGAACTGTTAAGCTATCTACCAAGTTGGGCGCCCATGCCCAGGGAAGGCAGAGTACTCCTCACTTTGAAAAAGTCATGGGAGTTTTGACACCAGCTTATAATTCAAATCCCGGAAAACTGTCTACAGAGAGAGAAGAGAGGACGTGAGCGAGCTGTTTCTCCAAATCATGTTATAAGGCTGGTGCTGTCAGGCTGTTCAAGCCGGAGATGCAGAGCCTTCATCAGGGCACAGTACTAGAGCCCGACCGATATATCGGTTGGCCGATTAATCGGGCCGATTATGGCGTGTCACCGATTAATCAACATCGATCATTACGTAGCCGATATATATATATTTTTTTTTCCTGTGTGGAGACGCTGTTGCTCCTACTCCAACATCTCTATCTTCATGCTGCTCTCTGCCCGAGTACCTGGCCCCTCCCCCTGCAGCCCCTCCTCCTCTCCCTCACACTCAGCCGCTGCAGAAGAGGACAGAAGTAACGACAGAAACAACTATTTTACTTACTTCATGGTAACCTGTGATTTTGTAAACTCTAAACTTTAGTGCTCCATGACAAAAACGTTCTGGAGGAAACACGCTGCTAAGACATGTCAGGACATGTTTGTTCACGGTAGTTTTAGAGAGAACATTACAGCGTTTCTACACTGTGTACGTTGTTTTTTTTGTGAAATAAACTATGACAGATGCTCCTGTTAATTCAGAAGTCCACCATTATCTAATATAAGACCATAGTATGGTGTTTTAACGTCGTGTAAGTTGCTTTTATGTGAAATAAACAGTGATAAACGCTCCTGTCAATACATACGTCAACAATTATCTCATAAAACACTATAATACGGTGTTTTAGCGTCGTGTAAGTTGCATCTTTATTAAACAACGATATCTGCAACTGTTAACTCTCATGTCCACCATTAATATGAGAATACTATACGGAGTCTCACAAGTATTTTGTAGTGATTTTATTCATTGCATGTTTTGAAAGCAGCAACATTATTACGTAAAATCTAGTTCAGGGCTTTGCATTAAATGGAAGATGGAACTTTTCAGAAGCTAGTAAATTTGACTTTTTGATATTGCTTGGATGTTTTTGGGAATGAGCCTTTAAAAAAAATGTATTAGTTCAAAAACACCTCCTATTAGCTTTTTTATTATCACTTTAAGTTAGATATTGTCAAATTCTGTGCTTATTACCAAAATTCACTAAATCCATGTTTTCATTACACAGGCAGAGGGGGAGAGTAAGGTGTGGAGCCACTTCTCTAAGGACTGTCAGGTGTTGAACTCAACATCTGTGCCAGGGCTCCAGCACCAGCAAGACTAAAAACACCACCACTTTGTTTACAGTTGGCCTATTTCATTTATCACTGTATTTACAGTTTGCCTTATTAATCGGTCGGCTTAGAGTCCTTATGTTGACAGTTTTATAATAAAAGTTCCTTGTTTTAATTTTTTTGTGTTTTCTCTCTTGTGTTGAATCACATTTTTGGGTATTATAACAATTTGTATTCATGTACAGTATAAATCCTGTGTATATTAATGTTCTTATTTCATATATCAGCCGATATATGGGCTATCAGCCGATATATCGGTATTCGGCCGATATATCGGATATTGGCTTTTTTTTTCCCCCAAATATTGGCATCGGCCCCAAAAATCCCATATCGGTCGGGCTCTACACAGTCGGAACTGCAGAGATTTTTCCTCGTCAATATTTCTCATGTATGAATTTAGTGATTTTTTTCATAAAAGTATCCAATAACACAGTACCCCATGCAGTGACCTGAAGTTACAGATGTAAACTTACCACCTTCTGTTTGATTTCATCCTATGATAACAACAATAAAAACAATAATATGACTAGTCAACTATCAATATTGGGCATTGATAAATTTTTATCGTCAACATAATCAATAATGTTAACTAAGCTCTTGTATGAAGAGTAAGTGAGATAGTGCAGAGACTCACTTTGGCATTCCTTTGATGCAGATGGCTAAATCCTTTGTCATGAAGCCAGCCTCGATGGTTTCCACACAAACAGCCTCTAGAGCTTCAGAAAACACTCGCAGCTCTGTGTTCTTGTCTAGCTTCGCCCGGTGGAGCAGGCCTCGTGTCCATGCAAAGATAGAGGCTGCAAAACATAAAAACAACACAGGTGAAGGCAGCTAAGTCACATTTTTGGGTACGTGACACGTTTGTTACAACTTTTCAGGGGGTTTACGAGGTTTTTACGACATAAACTACGTATAAAGGATGGCTACCCCAACCACCTCCAGAGAAAGGGGACGACTACGACGGACATTACTGCCCAGTGACACGGTACACGTCGGAGTCTGAGATGACACGCAGGTAGGCCTGTTTAGTCCACACTGGTCATCATTCCCAGAGAGCCATAACCTGAGTGTTTCAGTGTCATTATTCTTGTTCTATGAAGATCAAAGACAATCTAAAAGAAGAGGTCAAACAAAGGTGAGTGGAACTCGGTGTCTCAGTCTGACTTGCAGAGGCAGTATCAAGAACGTCCGGGTCTACTTCGGAGGGAGCCTAAAGTACCGGACTCGGTGGTACAGCAGTTAGTCTGCCACGAGCATGGTCTACGGACCAGCCTCAAATTGAGTGCTGTATTCCCTACACGCACACAAAGAAGGACAACACTTTTTAAAGAAGAGATTTACGTCTGGCAGAGAGAGAGATGCTTTCTGCTTCAGAGTTATAATTTATGTGAACTGTCAAAACTCCGTACTTCTCGTAGATCTCCTGGAAGATGTCTTTGAAGCGCCCATCGTACTTCTTCAGGATGGTGTTCTTGGTGCTGAGATACAGAGGCCACTTCTTAGACAGAGCCATCTGGAAGGAGCTGTGTGCAAAGTCCCTGATGGACTTATCTGTGTTGTACATTCCCATGGCAACACCACCCGTTTCTGCATAGATGGAAATCAAACATCCACATGATGGAGATACAGACCCACCTGGTGCTGGAGTAACCAGGTCAATGAAAGCAGTGAAATAGTGCATGAAGCTGTGTGTATTCTTACCCGGGAAGTCATAGATTAAGTATTTAACCGGCTCTCCGTTTGAGGGTGTGTAGGTCATCTCAACTTTCCCAGGCCCGGGCACCACAAAGTCTGTGGCTTTGTACTGCAGAAGAAACATTACAAAACTAAAATCTTACCATTTATATTTGGAACTTGTTTCCAGATGGATCATCTTGAAATCTTGTTAAGTGACATAGTCTTAGAGTTAGAAACACCTTGATAAAAGTCATTTCTCAGTTGAAACAAGCTTTTATCACTTGTCACAAGGTTTTGAAGCTGCAAAGTTATTTGTCAAAGATAAATAATCGTGTTTCAAGAAATAGACTCATCTTGAATTAAGAAAATACATCTTGATTTAAATCTGCAGCTCATTATGAGACATAAAACTTTTAATTATGAGACATGGATAAAATTAGATTTCTCAGCTTTTTCCATTGACTCTCGTATCTAGTAAAACTTAAATCTAATGTCTCATTTTGAAACATCTTACTAAGAAAATTTTCACTTATTCCATTAGCAGATTTTTTTTCACCTGTAACAAGCAAGAATTGGGAGAGGCATGTGGGAAACAGGCCGCAGGCCGAAATGGAACCTGGGTTTGCTTGAGGGCAAACCTAAAGGTGCGCAACCTAACCACTGGGCCATCTGCACCCTACCACCCAGCTTTCTAACAGCACAGTATACTTCAGAGGAAACACTGAGCACACCTCTGACAGAGACAGGTGTTATGTAACTCTCAGCTCTCTGACATTTCACCTGGTTTATCTCTCATGAGAGGAGAAATATTGACTCTGGCAGAATGCCATGGGCTAGCAGTGATTTACTCCTGAACGTTGTTCTGATACGCTTAACTACAAGCTGTACGATATGGTCAAAGGACGGCTGATGTCATATAAGCTTTGGGTGATAATCTGAACCCTCTGAGCTCATTCATGAGGCAGTGGTTCACATGTACAGTCATGGACAAAAGTATTTGCACCTCTGGAATTTTTCCAGAAAATACGCCATTTCTCCCAGATATTGTTGCAATGACAGAAGTTTTTGGTATGAATGCGTTTACTTCCTTATTGTGTACTGGAAAAGCACAAAAAAGCTAAAGAAAAAGGCCAAGATGGACACAATTTTACACAAAAAATGCGCCAAACAAGATTGGTGGCACCATTTTAGAGCAGTGGGTAAATAATTTCATTTCACGCAGGTGATGCTTGTTTAAACTCAGCTGTGGCAAGTGACGGGTGCTGACAAAATAGAAATCACACCTGACGCCAGTTAGGATGTATAAAGGTTGACTCAACCTTTGAGTTGTGTGCCTTTGTATGGCAGACCAAGCATGGAGAAGAGAGAGAAGAACCACAGAGTGTCCGAGCACTTAAGACGCAAAATTGTTGAAAAATATGAACAATCTCAAGGACACAAGGCCATCTCTAGAGATGTTGAAGTTCCATTGTGGACTGTGCGTAATATAACCAAGGAGTTTATTACCCATAGAACTGTCGCTAATCTTGCTAAGAAATTGTTAGAGACTAAGAACTAGAGAGTTCCAAAGTGGCCATCAATGAATCCAGAGCTAAATCCCATTGAACACCTGTGGAGAGATCTAAAAATAGGTGTTGCAAAAAGGCGCCCTTCAAATCTGAGAGATCTGGAGCAGTTTTCAAAAGAGATTCCATCTGAGAAGTATAAGAAACTTGTTGATGGTTATGAAGTGATTGTTTTCAATTATTTCTTCCAAAGGTTGTGCAACATAATATTGAATTGAAGGCGCCAACAATATTGTCCGGCCCAGTTTTGTGTTTGGTGCAAAATTGTGTCAATTTTGGCAATTTTCTTCAGATTTCTTGTATTTTTTCAATGCACATCAAGGAAATAAACACATTTATAGCAAAACATTTGTCATTGCAACTATTTCTCAGAGAAATGGTCGACTTTCTAGAGAGATCCCAGGGGTGCCAATATTTTCGTCCATGACTTTATCTTTTACTTTCTTGGAATGAAACTTCATTTACAGAAAAGAAAGATGATGGAAGTTCATTTGCGTACCTGATCTCCGTGTGCGTGCCTGCCAATGATGATGGGTTTGGCCCAGCCGGTCACCAGGCGGGGGATGTTTTTGCAGATGATGGCCTCTCTGAACACAGTCCCTCCCAGGATGTTACGGATGGTCCCGTTGGGGGAACGCCACATCTGCTTGAGCTTGAACTCCTCCACACGCTTCTCGTCTGGGGTGATGGTGGCACACTTAACACCCACGTTGTAACGCTTGACTGCCTCTGCTGCCTCCACCGTTACCTTGTCATCTGTGGCATCTCTGTTCTCCATACTGAGGTCATAGCTGAGGAGGAAGAATCAGAGAGTTTAGTATCATAAACAAGGCTCTAAGGGTCCACCCTTTTATTCCAGCCTCTTAAATGTTTGTATTTTCTGGTTTCTTTTCTTTTCCTATAACACTGAACTATTTCATTTGGTTTGTGGGCAAGTAGAGGAGGGATGAAACAGGGCAAACAGACAAGGGTTTTTTATAATAATCCTGACAGCAGAGGAATGGGACACCAAAAAACAAGAGGAGCAGCAATTATTTACACATAACTGACTATTACCACACAGAGGCCCGGAGCAGTACTCAAAGCACAGAAAGTGAACATATGCTGATGCTTTAGTCGTCCAGAGGCTGGTCTGAGAGACAAACACAATAGCTGCAGTTGATAAATCATCTTCTTGGCTGGGTTTGTGTCTTGTGAGACCGAAAGTAAAGTTTAGATCAAGAGCAGTCATTAACCTCCTGCTCCACTTCTGTCCCAAAACTCCCTGTTCTTATTTTGCTGCCTGTAACTGGGACAGAAATGTCCCAGATCGTCATTGTTACAAAGACCCAAAGAGACAAGAAACAATGAATCTATTGTGCAATAACAACTATCTCTCTGCTGTGACAACAAAAGACATAGCTGCACTTGTGCTGAGGGTGAAACTATGGAGGGAATGAGGTGACCTATAGCTGAAATCTAGACTAAGTTCAATGTGCTTATCATTCCCCTTAAGTATTAGGCTGTAATGTTGTGCTGTGCACTGTTGAGCAATGTTTTAAAGCAGTAGATGTGACCTTTTACCCACATTCTCTTCCCCTTCCCCCGAATGCAAATACCAACCAACAGGATGACGCTTAACATTGAAACAGTATAGAGGACAGAGGGAATCAGAGAGTTCAGGAAAAACAGGTTCAGGTTGCACAAAAACCAAGGTGCATTCCTCACTTTATCCATGGGTGAAGAATCTGAAGGAGATTTAATCTTTGTCCTCAATGAAGCTTAGATCACACATGAACCCGATATCATGACTATGAACTCTGACAGGTTTGGGGAGTTTCTCAAAAATCACTTTTATCTGCACAAAGCTAAAGTTCAGTTTGCTTTTTCCACAGCTGTCTGGTTGATCTTTCAAAAGTTATTTCAACACCAGCTTGGATTAAATGTGCACCACATTGTAGGATGAATGATTAACCTTTATGAGGGAGATGAAAACACTCTATCAACAGCTGCAGCAGTGTGTCTCTGATTGGGTTTCATTTTAAGTAAAGGGAATATTATTGACATAGACTTTACATAAAGGTCATGTAAATAAATGTAACATGTACAAAGTCCACAGCAGAGATAAGATGAAAAAGGAAGGTCAGTGAAAAATCCTTTGCTCTGTGTGCTGATTGTAAACGATAATATATCACATGATTTAGGTTTTTGGGACAGGAAACAGATAAGAAATATTTAAAAGAAAATTTTACACAGAGAATTTTGGGGGATTCTGAGTGAAGACCTTCAGCAGGCTCAGACTGGACTCCACTCAAGTAATCATCTAATTGTCTAATTATTGACAAATAAGTATTGGAGCTATCAGGTTAAACAAGAAAAGTCAGAAATCCAGGCATTTCAAGAAACTCAACCTGATTCTATTCAATTTGCCTCACGGTATCACCAAACAACTGAACAAAGAAGATCTTCAAGAAAGGAGATTTCACAAACTAATCAAGTCTGATCAGTCATTGCCTGTGGTCAACTTGGTGTGTTTCTCTCACCTGTGCAGGTCCATTTCCAGGTATGGGAAGATGAGTTTGTCCTTAATGAGCTCCCAGATGACTTGAGTCATTTCGTCCCCCTTCATCTCTACCACTGAGCCAGTCTTTATCTTCTGAGCCATGATGAGAACTGGTGGTGCAAACACAGGGAATGTATATAGATCAATGGCTGCAAAGCTGTTTTATTTCATTTCCCAAATTTATTCCAAATATTTTCTTCTTCATGATAATCAAATTTGATTGATTTGCAGACATTTCAGTCACGTGTTTTGCAGCAAAAATTGTGTTTCACATTTAAAGTTTGTACTTCAATGGCACTCTCTTCGTTACAAGGGATGCAAGATGGCTGATATCTGAAAGCCATTTTATATCCTGCACACGTTCCTGAAGAGATCATCAACTCTCTTCTGTATAGGAGTTAGCGTACAATAACATAGTATATACTAGGGATGCATCTATACCACTTTTTATCAAACCACATACAAGTACAAATACTTACATTTGAGTACTCATCAATACAGAGTACCGGGAAGAATACTGAATAACATCACTGCAATTCTAATGTGACTTTAAAAATATCTTTTATTCCTCTCACTCTCTTATTTTAATAAATTAAATGAAGATCATGATGCACCTGCACATGTTGCTGACATTTTTACAGTCATCAGTTCTCTACCTGGGCGCCAATGACAGGCCAACTTGCTCATAGTGCTATTCCATGTCATATTGTGTACTTTGGTGCACAAGAACAAGTCAACTTGATATCAGCACTGTGCAAAATGACAAAAATAATTAATTCCTTGATGCTCTCCCAGAGTCAATCATAAAAATACCAAAAAACCAGGGACAATTTGGCCAGTTTCACAATTAACAGAGTGTGGAAACATAACGTCAATTCGCAGGGAACATGTTGCACTGTGAGAATCTTCTTTGCACTAGGGACATGGCGCCAAGGTTGGGCATCTAATGAAGTAAACAGCAGCCCATTATACTGGCAAATATAAGCATGTTACAGGCTGATAACCAACAGTTCATCTTTAAGCCAATATCAGCTGATATTGTGTGATATACACTCATTGGCCACTTTATTAGGCACACCTGTCGAACTGCTTGTTAACGCAAGTTTCCTATCAGCCAATCACATGGCAGCAACTCAATGCATTTTTGTACCAATTGAGTATCGTTTAAATGCCACAGCCTACCTGAGTATTGTTACTAACCATGTCCATCCCTTTCTGACCACAGTGTACCTATCTTCTGATGACTACTTCCAGCAGGATAACATGTCATGTCATAAAGCTTGGATCATCTCAGACTGGTTTCTTGAACATGACATGAGGCCACTGTACTAAAATGGCCTCCACAGTCACCACATCTCGATCCAATGGAACACCTTTGGGATGTGGTGGAACTGGAGATTTGCATCATGGATGTGCAGCAGACAAATCTGCAGCAACTGCGTGATGCTGTCATGTCAAAGTGGACCAAACTCTCTGAGAAATGCTTCCAGTAACTTTTTGAATCTATGCAACAAAGGATTTAACCAGTTCTGAAGGCAAAAAGGGGTCAAACCCAGTACTAGCAAGGTGTACCTAATAAAGTGGCCGGTAAACAAAGTGAGTGTATATCGTGCATCCCTATCTGTTATGTAGCAGCACGTAAAGATGACTTGATAACAAAACTTCATTAAATGTCATTTTGAGGGTCACAAGTCACTTTTTGTCACAGACTTCTATTATGTACATGAATGAGTGATACTGGTCCTAAAGAGCCCTCTCTCTGAATTTCACAACAGTATCAGTGAATGAGTTTATTCATGGAATACTGCAGGAGCAGTCAGACCAGTGACTCAGCATTACTTCTACACTTTGTGAAGTCTGTAATCACCTTAATCCTCGATCCTGCAGCATATGATTAACCAATACAGAGCGACTTATTCCACTCTGAGTCCACTTTGTTTGCAATTTGATATCAAACCATATGCCTCCTATTAGGAAAAGGGAACAATCTCATGTTTGCATATATATAGATATACACACACACATACACATATGTGCGTGTTTTGTCTTTCTATGCAGAAATCCTTTAAACTTTCAGTTTTTGGTGTATTCCTTTCTTGACACGACCATTACAGAAGTTACATAAGTAGAGCCAGATAGGGATCGCATGATGGGGAGGAGACTCTTACACTCAATAGCTAAAGCCAAAGGAGGACTGCACACCGTTAAAAACAACGTTTAATGTCCATTTACAGTGCAAATGCTAATAATTGACAGTGTTGTGCAACAGAAAAGAAGGAGCTGTGTAAGAATACAGGCCTCCGTGGTCCTCTGAGGGATTAGTTTTACTATTTTTCGAGGAAAATTAACCGAAAATGACCCTCACATAGAACTGCCCAATTATCTGCATTAACAAATGACTGTATTTGTATTATTCCTAAGGATTTACAGCCTAGCTTGGCTAACCGGTCTGCAGGACGACGAGAAGATGTGACGTTGGATAACAATGACTTCCTGGTGACGTTACGTCGACAGCACTCACCTCCGGACTCAGTTCACTGTTACAACATGAAATAAACTCGTACCTTGTGTGGTGTAAAGGTCCAGGAAACAGACAGGAACGAGAAGAGGATGCAGGATGATGGTCTGAGTCGTACTGACGGAGCTCCAAGCCTTTCAATCTGATAGAGGAGCGGCAGGTAACCGGCTTCCACCTCCGGAGATCAGGGGAACGATATTGGCCAATAGAAATACAGAGAGTATAGTATCCACCAATCACATTAGCCCACACAGCAGGAGGGGTGGGATTTTCTGAGGCGGAGTTTGTGGAAGTGGTACGCTGATTGGTGAAAGATCGAGCTGCCCCTCCTTTATGTGTACAGCTTCACATTTTAGTGTTCATTCATTGTAATGCAGACGCACTTTTTATCAAGACATTATGTACAGTTTTCATTTGATTGAAATATTCGTCCGTTGTAACGTAACGATGCAGCAGCGAAATATAACTAACTGTATATCAGACACGTTAACTCAAAATGTGCTGTTCACTGAATGAAATATGTTTAAATTTATCATAAAAATACGGAAAATATGAGGCAAAGCTACTGCCTCTGACTCAGCAATTATTATTTTTAGAGGCATAACTAGCTCTGACCTTTTGAACAGACATCTGACTGGCTTTTGTAACATTTTGCCTGAAGGATAGGAAAACCTAGAAAATGAAGACTCTTCTGCAGTAGCCTCAGTATCGTGGCTGCTACAAAGGCCAAATAACTCTGCTAATTAGATCAGCTGTACATGGATCAGCTGCTTGTTTGTTGTCATTATAGTCATGGTGACGAGTCAGTGTGGTTATGGTCTTTTTAGATATTTATATGGATATATACTACATGTACACGTATACATTATTGGTCAATGACAAAAAGAGGGTCTAAAAACGTATTTTTAAAAAAGTTCTTTAAAAGTGGATAAAAACATATTTCTGAGTGAAGAATTATGTTTTTTAACAGATTTCAGTAGTTGACCAACATTTCAAAGTTTTTAGGTTCATTATTTTTTAGTATTTTTAATTTGAGCACCCAAAAATGTCAGGTGGCACAACCAAATATATGAAAACATATTTACATGTTCCTGTTATTTTTTCTGTGTGAAATTATTGGCAAATATCTCTCAAGTTTCTGTAGTGACTCATACATTTTCATTTTGTGTGTTTCATTTGTTTTATTTGTGAATAAGATAAATAATTTGATGTTAAAATAACATTTCACATTATTACATTGGTTGTACCACCTGACATGGAAATTGTTCCAGTCACCAATGAAGTGAAAAAACCTTTTTTATCAGTATTTCAGAGAAATCTACAAACTTTTCCACTTGGTTACAAATGTCATTTTGGGCTCCTCTGGCTGATGCAGTTTCCTGTTTTATTCTCTTCACTTTAAAATAAAAGTCTAATGTTACGGTTGCACCACCCTGACATTTGACAAGGTGAAAATTACGGGACAAAAGTTTTTTAAATTTCTCAACAGCTTTAAAATTATTTTTATTTGCAAAGAATGTTTTATTTAAAAAGGTTTCATTTCAATTTACAATAACTGACATTACATTTTTAGAGTTTAATTACTGTGGATACTTGTCAGGACGGTTGCACCACCTGACATTTTGGGGGTTTGAGGAACCAAAACACAAAAAAACATGTTATATTTTAATAGTTTAAAAATGTGTTCAAATAAGACAGGTTTCATAGAATAAAGAAATACATGTGATGAAATACTCAATTCATGATGGAAGGACATATTACACTCGGACACAAAAAAGGGACGTCACGTCATTGACCCTTATAACAGCACGTTTGAGATAAATTCAAACCTGAATTCACATCCAGGACAGGATGTTCAAAATCTTCAACTTTCCAAGTTTTTGCAAACCTGATTGTGCTTCAGGTCATGCCCAAGGTGTGAAGGAGGACCTTACAGGAGAAGCCTGGCTCGATGTCTGACTATTTTATTGTGTTGTCCAGTGATTATTGGTTACAGAAGAAAAAATGTAGATACAAGAACTCTTGCCGACACTCATAAATGTCAGAAGTCACCAGTTTGAAACTACAGGGGAAGCATAGGAAGGTCTACAAAAATGTAAACTCACTCTCAAACTCATACTCATCTTTATTTGTATAGCACCTTTCATACATCAAGATAATTCAGTTCAATATGCTTTACATAGCAACAGAAACAATAGAAATCATCAATATGTGAGAAAAGTTTGAAAAACCAAATTTGATTGAGATTTAAGCACAGGTGAGAACCTGCTCAGCATTGCTGCTTGACGCGACTCCGACAGTGCCATGCCATAGACTGTATACAGAGTGGACAGCAGGGCTCTGCCTGTCACTGTTGTACCATTTTGAAGCCAAAATCCCTCCTTATTGGAGCTGGATTCGGCCGCCATTGTGCAGCACAGTGGAGCAGTTGGTGGAGCCAAGTCAAAAAAAGAAATAAAAATATTTATTTTTTCTTCTTTCAGAGGTGCAGTCTCTTTTTGGCTCCCCTTCCTGAAGTTTTTTATATCCCCGATAAAAACTACTCACGAAACGCAGCTGTCAACCATCGTAAAACAAAAATTATAACTCAGTTTTTAACATCCAATAACTAATGAAAAACCAACTCCTCAGTTAAAAAGAAAGAATTAAACACAGTGCAGCCAAAAAACATCTTCATACCCCCACAGCGTAAGGATGTGAGAAACATTTCTACGAGGTGAAATAATTTTTTTAAGTTTTGCCGGCCCGTATCCGGAATGCATCGGGGCGGGGTTTATGACCTATGCTGCAGCCAGCCACCAGGGTCGGGGCATCTGCTGGAAGCTTCAGTTAGAGCTGGCTGTCGTTGCGTCCACTGTCTATGTGCCATGCAGGTTGGGGTGGCTGCAAGGTCATCTGCTGGGAGCCACCCTTCACTGAGGTTTCACTCTATTAATCCTGGAACATCTCTGGGTGGTGGAGCAGTGACAGGGACATCTCTCTGGCGCCCCCTGCAGCTGCTCCTAGGATCCTTGTTTTCCCCATGCCTTGTTTTTCCTTCTGAGCCAGACCCAGAAGGGCCCTTGCTCTGCCTCTTCTACCAGCTCCTTTAGAGTCTTCCTGAGCATGGTGCCGAAGATCCCAAGAGCCTTCAAGAGTTTCTGGATGGATGCACCAGTGAAGCCTCTACACCTTAACTCCACCAGGGATGTTTATGCTTTCCATCCTGCTTGGACACACAAAGTTGCCAGCTCGGCATATTTGTCCTTTTTCCCCCATCCCCTCTTCCCATGGTACCGTTAGCTCTATCATGATGACTGGCCTGGTGGGGATAGACCACAGATGATGTCAGGACATAGGTAGGCTGTGGTGCTGCTGAGCTGGCTTTGTTTGCTTCCAGCCTGCATGACTCTATGAACTCAGCGAGTTTGTGCAGGACCCGATCATGGCGCCACCCATAACGGCCCTGTGTCAGTGCGGCCTTGCATCCAGAGGAGACATGCTGCAATCTTGGGTTTAGAGATGTACAGAGGTGGCAGGTTTCTTCTGAGCTGTACCAGATGTGCAAATTTTGTGTTCTAGGGAACGTGTCGTAAGTTGCACAGATAAGGAAACTTAGCCTTGCTTCAGGCATTTTTCTACACATCTGCCCACGTGATGACTCTGTTGGTTACATCCTCCCAGGTTGTCTATTTGCCTTGTGGATGTTGTTGGCTCACAGTTCTGATCTTATAGCCTTCTTCCTCCATTTTCCCTACTTAACCAGGTATTTCTTTTCTTTCTGTGATGCTTTGGACCACATCTTTGCTGCCATCCCCCATCCAAGGTCTGACCTGCCAAACTGCTGCAACCCCACAATGTCTTGGTGTTTGAGGCGCTCCACTGCTTGCCCTTCTGCCTGCTCTACGGCCTGCCTTGCATTCCACTTGTGTCCAGAGTGCACTTGGACCTTGCTGTTTCTGACAACAGGATTGGGTGAGTCTTGTACCCGGAACACAAGCCTCACTTTCTCCTGTTTGAATCCCAGGCTGAGTGACCTCAGAGGAAGGCTCAGGGTATTTCTCCAAAACAGAGCTGTGGTTGACAGGCTGTGAGTGAGACCCAGCCATTTCCTGATGTAACCGTTAGCTTTAGAATCCATCCTCGTGACAGTTTTTGGCATGATGTCACATAGCTTCAGGGGCCACATGAGTCGGGGGTTCAAAGTGAATTGGTAGCACCATGCCTTGAACTTGCCAGGTAGGAAGCTATGTTCAAGGCCCAATTCCAATTCCTGTCTTAACCCTCAATCTTTACCCTCAAGCTCAACCCTCAATCTTAGTAGCCCTCAAAACCAAGTGTTAAGGGCTATCTTGTGACTTAGAAATGGGACACCCCTTAAATGCAAATGAAATTGTTGTGGACTGTCTGTCAGTTATTCCTTCGGTTAGCGTTATCAAAAAAATATCTGTATAAATAACACAACCACGGACATATTCAGCTGTCACAGCATACCATAGTTTATTGAAAGGTAAACACCAGCTATAACTATCGTTACATAACTCTGTGGCTACAGGAGATGACATTAGCCCGGTCATCTTATACCATTATCGGCACAAGCACGTTATATAGGCTGTTATCTTGATAAAACAATTACATTACCACGGAGAAAAATGACCATTTTGTAACGTTAACTAACTTAAACGATAGCAACATGGCTTGTCCGCACCGGACGCTATTGACAAAAGATCGTAAAATAAAAATAAATGTTGTGCAACAATGAGGTAAATAATCCATAAAATGGGTCTAAACTAAGATAATACAATGGTTTTTCGTAATATTTATATCTCCATTAACAAAGAAAATACTATATTTGTAGCTCGCCTTCTCTGCTGCTTTGGACGCCATGTTTATTTACTGAAAATACGCAATGCATCCTGGATGTCCCTTAGTCCCAAGGGTGGTGTCGGAAAATCTCAGTATTGAGGGAGATACAGCCTCAGTCTTACCCCTCAACCTTAACATTCTGAGAATCGGGACAGTACTTACACTTCGCGGGAGCGCGCATTTTGAGATTGAGGGTTAAGACAGGAAATGGAATTCACCCCAATTTTGGGCAGGCCTTCTGGGAGCTGGGATGTGACAGTGGCAGCCTTGTGCTTAATCAGACAGGTCGGCTGTATACAACTTCTCATCGCTTCAGACCAGCTGATTTGCTTGGAGTGGTATCTTCTCGTTGGTGACTGAGAAGGAGATGTTGTCATTCTGGAGACCTCGTCTGATTGATAGCTGGACCATCTAAGGTTTGAGCTTCTTCTGAGCCCAGGTTCACAGTTCCCCAAGCCTTCTCAGCAGCCTGGCAGTACATGCTGTTGTCTGGTGGTGACGTCATCCATGTAGCTCTGTATTGCTGGAACTCGCTGGCCTGTTGGACATCTTACTCCACGGACCATTTGTCTTCCGCCAATCAGGTTGATTTCAAAGGCTGCAGTGAACAGGATAGGTGAAATGGAAAAACCCATTGGGATCCCTTTTTCTAGCCGGTGCCACTCCATTGAGGTTTCCTGGCTTGCATAACTGATGAAGGAGCTACTAAAGAAGCTGGCAATGAGTTTCTGGATGCATGATGGTATGTGGAAAAAGTCAAGGGCGAGTCAGGGTAGATGGGGAACTGAGCCATAGGTGTTTACGAGGTCCAACCAGACCACGTGGAGGTTTGTCTTGAGTCTCTTAGCTGTCTGGATCTGTTTCCAAATTATGGCCGAATGCTCCACACAACCTGGGAGTCACAGGATGCCTGCTTTCTGACAACTGGTGTCTATATAGTTGTTAGCTAGCAAGTAACTGTTCATTTAAAGTGAAATCAGAGCAATATGATTAACGCCTGAAGTCCCAGAGAGGGGTCATTTGATCTTTCTACCTGTAAAACCCAGAGGTGGGTTGATTGACCCGAAGGATTTTAATTAATATCCTGTTATCAGCTGCAAATGGCTACTTTTGTTTTTTAAGCAAGGCCATTACTGGCACACCCCAGGAGGGCGCATGCTTAAGGGGGGGACACTGTAGACTCTTGAAATGACATTTTTTTGTCCTTCTTTGGTATATTGAGTATGGTGTGGTTTGTGGATGAAACCACAAAATCGGTCCATTCATTTTATTTATTTCTCCAAATAAATGTGTTAAATATTTATGATATATCCCTCCTCGACACATTTCTGTGCTTTAAGCAGAAAGAAAAGAAAAGAAAAGACATATCTTTGTGGGCCTTCAATGAAAAGTAAACATTTTAGAATGCTTTGACAAAATGGTGGATTAATATTTTTAAAAAGAGAAAAAAATGCTTTAAAAGGTCCAGCTCTCTTCTTTTCATACAAATAAAAAATGCTAATTTTCAGAATTTTCAACCAACTTTGCCATCTTTCGAACATAACGGTCATGTACCTTATGGCAAAAAAGCAAAAAAAAAAAAAAAAAACACAAACCATGAATAATTTAAAATATTTACAATTGAATTTTTTTGGTCCTGGCGGTACAGCCAAGGATCTGTGAGTAAAATGTCCAGAAGTATTAGTGTCTAAGTCAAGAGGACTGCAATGTCAGCATGACAAATATAAAAAAGAACAACTGTGATTTGTTTCCAATACTTTTTTTTGTCATGAAAAAAATATAAGTAATAATTCCACACATATTTACATATTTACACTCGCCTGCAGTGGCACGTCCTTGTTGTATGACAGTCATTGTAAGCTGCCTCTGCATTTTGCTTCCTTCTATTTATTGGAGGTGAAGCCGGCAACTATTTATCCCCCTCAGCACAAAAGGCAGCATGCAAATTTACAACTTTGAGTCCACCTTCCCCACTGTCACATAATTTTCCAGACGTTACAAGGTTCAAGTGGTGGTACAAGTTCCAGTCCTAATTTTTTTGTTTTTGCCAGTATCAAAGTGCATATTGTGCAATCTTCTAATCCATGCACTAAAACGGTTTTTATTTGTCTTTGGCACTTTAGCTACAAGTAGGAGGTGCACACTGTTGCCATTCACTTATATTTGTTTGAGCCAAAAAGTAAGAGGTGCATTTTGGATTTCATTTTATTGTATTGTTTTTATTTTTTTTTGGCTAAATAATATCTGCTGCACATGTTTTTATTTTTGTTTGCACTAATATTGAGGTGGTTTATGTTGCTCTTATCAATTTTCATAAAATGCATGAAGATGTATTTTAAAAAAGATAAACATTTTGTATTTCATTCTCTATTATAATTGTGTAATATTGCATTGCAAAAACAACCCTTTAAGGGGGATTGGGGAAAAATACACCCCTGCACATTGATTAGCATTGGGCTAAAAAAAAAAAAAAAAAAAAAAGTTCTGAATGTCTCCTGAATGGCTGATAGGTGCAATGGGTGTATTTCTCAGGTAATGGCTGCATTTACTAATGAAGAGATGCTAATTGTTACCATCAGAGTCATCAGTTTGGACTGAGGGTCTTTAGACCCTTTTCCGGGACTTTATATCAGAAGTAATGCTACATGTAGTCAGAACATGAGATCTGGAAGTAAGGATCTGTGGATTTTGTTGGCCAAAAGCCAAGCTGGGAATCAAATGATGTGGTGGCTGAACATTTAGCCACCATGAAGAACAGAGGACTCCAAAAAGGTCAGTCACACACTGCTCCCCTTCTCACCCAGATTATTACTGATTATGGTTTCATGTTCTGTAGTAAAAAGATTTTACACGGGGTAAATGTCAGATTTTGGCTGGTGTATATCTAGTTTTGGATGTTATATTTAGAAGCACGACACAAAATCTCTGAACCCCACTGACAGTCCTGCACACTGTAACAAACACCAGTTTGACTCAGAAATACCACGGTTAATCAACTCAGTTTTCGGTAACTTGTTATTATCAGTTATCACCAACAAGTTACATTTATGGTCATAAAAACTATTGTACTTAATTTTCTTGAGTTAACTCATTTTACACTGATGAATTGATTAGAGCTGAAGACTTCTTTCAGAGGTGAAATGAAAGGGTTTCAACTTGTATTTTTTCCACACATCCAACACTGCGAAACACTAGTTGACAGTTGTTACATGGACGTATATTTACAAGAAGCTCACGACCGTGACACTTTGTACTTAGAGTCCAAGTGTTACCAAACTGTTTAGCAAAGCTACAGCTTTACAGTTGTACCTAGAATGCCTTTGTGATTTGTAACCCATCACTTATTGTTACTGTGACTAAGGAGGGAACAAAGTGGAAATGAGACCCTGCACTGACGTATCACGAGTGTGTCAATAGCTGTCTATGTTCCAGTATAGACCAACTGTCCACCCTCCACAGCACCGACTTACTGTCTACACTCCATGGTATAAACTAGTTGTCTAAGATATATGTGTAATGATGTTTTTCTGCAAAACTTGAAATGTATATTCCTGTAAAAAACATGTATTTGCACTGAATTTTGAACTTTCATGTTTCAGTAAAATAAACCTGCAAACGTATCATTCTTTTGTTCGGCTTACTTGGTTCCATAGATTCTACTGTGTAAACATAACTGCTCAGTTCAGTCAGACTAACTTGACTTACTCCATTTGGTTTGGTTGGCATTAAAAAATTAAATTCATTATGCTTCCTGTGAGGGAGCTGGTCAGCATCCCCCTCACTGAGGTACACAAGCTGCATACTGACCGATTAATACAGTTTTTTTTTTTTTTGGTGTACTTTATTTATTTTAAAGAAGAACCTATTACTAATCTCCCTCTCTTCGAGGTCCATTTCCGGGGGTGTGTGTTCATGGCAGTACACACATGGACACCACAGGACTCCAGCAGCCTTCAGGCTGCGTGGAGGGATCAGGGGAGAGAGAGGGGAGGGGTTAAAGGGGATCTTTTCTTAAGTTTGAGGTTGTTTAGGTTGTTTTCAGTTCCTTAGGTAATTTCTTTGCTCTGTATTAGTTTCAGTCATTTGCCTTGTGTTGTAAATATTGTTTATTTGTAAATTTACTTAGTGCTCAGTGGTGTGGGAGGAGTCTTGGGGCAGAGGTCAGGATAGGTGGGGCAGGGTGTGTCTCTTCTGCTGGTGCAGCTTTAATTAAGGATCTGCTGCACCTGCAGAGTGTGTGTGAGAGGCTCCAAGTCTTTTGTTCTGCTGAAGGCTGCATGTGTGGATTTAGTGTTTTTTCCATGTGAAAAGTAAAAACCAAGACCAGAGATCTGGAATTTGCTGACTTCTGCGTGTTTTTGATGTCTGCCTTCTTCATCTACATCCTTCTGTCGTTGTTTCATCCTGTTGGTAGAGGTTAACTTACACCTTTAACCCTACACATCCTTTTTTGAAGCTTCTGGCTCATCCTATCCAATAAAAAGCTCCCAGTAGCCTCCGAGGTCAGTGTGAACAAAGAGACTGAGTTGAATTGCTCTACGTAGCCAGAAGAGGGCAGACTCTCCCTGTGCAGTGAGAGCTGAAGGCTCGGAATGATTGGATGTAGTCCTGAGGAGATCCGAGAAAAAAGGGAGCAGTCAATCATCTGGGCGTCTTTCATCCCATAAGAATCGACATTGAAACTGGTTTAACTGTGAGACAACCAACATTGCACAGAGCTTCTCATGCTGCTTTGAGTTACCGGTAAAGATTTTTTTTTCATTGTGTGTGTGTGTGTGTGTGTGTGTTTTGGTTTGCTTAACTAACCCTGAGCTAATTTAAAAAAAAAAAAATCACTTGACGCTATTTTTGCTTCGTGCAGTCGGCACGTTTAAGGTTATTTTAATTGGCACTGAATGTATTTTCTTCCACACACGCTTTACATGGGGGAGGAGGAGGGGGGCAGCCCTCAGCGGCCCCCCTTTCTTCTTTGTCTTCCACCTCCACTTTGTTAGAGCACCAGGGCTCAGACCTGAAAGGCGTCATGTGACTCTATCTGCTCTCAGTTGTGGAAAGATCACCACGCAACCAGGGAGTGAGAGTGAGAGAGAAGAGAGAGAGAGGGAGAGTGAGAGAGCTGAGGAGGAGCTTGCAGCGATAAGATTCTCTCCACGCACCATCAGCACCTACAACTTGCTCTCCATCCACCCATCCGCCTCCCTCCAGAGCGCACCTGCTTATGCACACACATACACACTGGAGCTTTTCACGTGTTTTTCTCCCGTAGGAAGGTGAACAGGTGCATCACAGGGCTGATGCTCGCTCTCTGCTGAGTTGATTATGGTCACAACCCCCGCGGTGCCAAGGTGGAGCCGCCGCGCGTATCTCGGATCGGTGCGCTTCTCCAGGGGCTGGGATGCGCACCGGGTACCTCTCGTTTCCTGCCAAGTTTCGGGTCCGAGCAGGAGTCTAGCTCTGCCCCGGGGCGCCGAGGCAGGAGGACCCAGTCCACCCGCAGCAGGATGCCGGTGATGAGAGGGCTGCTGGCCCCACAGAACACCTTCCTGGACACCATCGCCACGCGCTTCGATGGCACCCGTGAGTAACAAAAAGCGCTTTCTGATTCTTTCTGCCCATTACGCAAAGGGTGAGCATGGTGTGCCTCATGCAAGCTGTTCTCCTCAAAGCACATCACTCATAAAAGGAAAGAAATCTCTGAGGCTTGTTTCTTTGAGATGTACCTTCAGAGTTTAAAGAACAATTCCCACTAATATATGACCCAGGATCATTCTGTCTGAAAATGCTTGTTGAAAAAAAACAATTCTGAAGTGATTATCTGCATAAAGAGATGTATTTCCACCAGATGCATGGGACAGAAGGTGTAAAAAGCTACTTTTGTTGTGCTTTTATTGCGGAGACACCTCTCAGGCCCATTGTGTCTGTCTGCTTCATGTCCAGCCTCCACTCTGCATTGTCCCACTCTCACTAGCAGGGTTACAGTCACAGCTTGTGGCCCACACCAAGCTTTTGTGCTCCTCTCCCCCTTGATGTGCAGACTGAAACCTGTTTTGTCTGGTCTCCATCTTTTCTGTTTGAGCTATAGCAGCTGAAATTTTGAGAGATGGAGGTAGGATGTACAGACTATTTTTTTTNTTATTCTATGAAACCTGTGTTATTTGAACACATCTTTAAACTATTAAAATATAACATGTTTTTTTGTGTTTTGGTACCTCAAACCCCCAAAATGTCAGGTGGTGCAACCGTCCTGACAAGTATCCACAGTAATTAAACTCTAAAAATTGAATGTCAGTTATTGTAAATGGAAATTAAAAATACAGTGGCATTATTTTATGCTTGAACCTTTTTTGATAAAACATTCTTTGCAAATAAAAATAATTTTAAAGCTGAAGAAAGAAATTTAAAAAACTTTTGTCCCGTAATTTTCACCTTGTCAAATGTCAGGGTGGTGCAACCGTAACATTAGACTTTTATTTTAAAGAGAAGAGAATAAAACAGGAAACAGGAAACTGCATCAGCCAGAGGAGCCCAAATGACATTTGTGACCAAGTGGAAAAGTTTGTAGATTTCTCTGAAATACTGATAAAAAAAGTTTTTTTCACTTCATTGGTGACTGGAACAATTTCCATGTCAGGTGGTACAACCAATGTAATAATGTGAAATGTTATTTTAATACCAAATTATTTATCTTATTCACAAATAAAGGAAATGAAACACACAAAATGAAAATGTATGAGTCACTACAGACACTTGAGAGATACTTGCCAATAATTTCACACAGAAAAAATAACAGGAACATATAAATATATTTTCATATATTTGGTTGCGCCACCTGACATTTTTGGGTGCTCAAATTAAAAATACTAAAAAATAATGAACCTAAAATCTTTCAAATGTTGGTCAACTACTGAAATATGTTAGAAAAAATAATTCTTCTCTCAGAAATATATTTTTATCCATTTTCAAAGAACTTTTTCAAAACACGTTTTTAGACCCTCTTTTTGTCATTGACCCACTTACGAAAACAGTTAAAAATCATTTGATACAGAGGTCTGATGTCCCAAAGTCATGAATGTGGCTTTTTTCCCTAAAAAACACTGGGATTATGAGTTTAGGTCTGCGGAAAATACCCTCTTTTACACCGCATCTCTCAGCGAGCTGTTTCAGCGTCTGCATTTGAATATGAAATAAGGTCGCGCTCTCCCCGCCTCTTTCAGGAAGTGCTTATGCCGACTCAGCTCAGATAGATCATCCAATTATCATGCAGAAGCCGAGCGTCCGGGCCAGCCTGCTGCCCCGAAGACCCCCAGGGACACTGAGTTCCACTGGGCGGGACAAAGCCCAGCATTTATCCAATGACCATCCAGTTTTTGCGCAGTGGAACAACCCACTCTATGCGTCTCTGTTGAGCCCCAGAGAAGCTGCGCGTCAACAGAGAGCTGAGACTTCCGGTCGGACAGCAGTGGTTTGGTGCACGTGGAGATTGATCGTGAGTTTGAACAACTGTACAAAAAAATCTAAACCCAAGGTCTTTGTGTGAGCTGCAAATGGCAGGTTCTGGAGGGTGTAGCAGTGAGGAGAGTATGGAGGAAGCGGAAAGAATCGGATCGAACAAAAATCGAAACGTGAAGGAAAAGAAAAGAGTGGAAAGAGATAGTTGAGAACAGTTCAGATGAAAAGAGAGAGCATGAGAGGAGGGTGCGTGGGAGATTGAGTGAGGATGGTTTGAGAATTTTGATTAAGTTAAAAGAAGATCAGGACTTCAGGAAAGTTGGGCCAGTGGCATTGTCACGCCATATCCAGGGAAATGTAGGAGAAATAGATAAACAAAAGTCCTAAATAACCAACGTTTGTTGATTGTGTGTAAGAATGAGGAGCAGAAAATAAAGTGTTTGCAAACATATGCAAGACCCAAATCAGAGCAAGAGAACTTTTGGAGAGTAAGAAAACCACAGAAAGAGTAATTTATGGAATTCCAGTTGATGAGGACTTGTAGAAGATTAAAATGTGAAAGGAAGCAACATATCAAATGTGAGAAGATGGAAAGCATGGAGGGAAGGAGAAAAGGTGGACAGCACAAGTGTGGTGCTCGAGTTCAAATAGGATAAACTCCATGATTATGTGCTCATTGGATTCATGAGATATAGTTTCAGAGTTTATACCCCCACCACTCAGATGTTATAAAAGTCAAAAGTATGGTCACATTGCAGCTTACTGCAAAGGGAAACAAATATCTGGGAGGTGTGGGGGTGAACATGAATATGAGATGTGTAAGCCAGGAACTCAGATGAAATGCTCAGATTCTGGAGGGGAACACAGGGTGGCTTACAAAGAATGTGAGGCTAGGAAAAAAGCTAAAGAAATTCAACAAGTTAAAAATGAGGGGAAAATATCAAACGCTGAGGCGGCAAAGAGAGTGGGGGAAGGCCAAGGAAATAGTGTGAAGAACAGGCAAGGAGGCATACAAAACAGTTGTAAAGTGAAAGAGGACACACTGGTTGTCAGCAAGGACAACTTTATTGCTGAATTAGTGAACTGTACATATCAAGCTAAACATCAACATAAGATTTATTCATGGGTAAAGAAATAAAGTGGATATTATATGCATTGAAGAAGCATGGTTAAAGCCACATCTAAATTTTGTTTTGTATGGATACAATTGTGAACGTAATGATAGAGTTAATGGGAAAGGAGGAGGTTGTGTGACAATCTTATACAAAGTGTCAGGTAAAGGGAATCAATGACAATATATTGCTGTAGAGATATGGATCAAGGGAAAAAAATATTATTATACATTTTTATAATCCTTGCAAAAAACTTGATCTAGAAAGAAGAACTAGAGGGTCAAAGTGAAAAAAGAATATTATATTGTTATATTATGGAGACTTTAATGCACATAATTCATTATGGGGAGGAGACAAAACGGATTATAATGGGATGGTGGTAAAAGAATTAATGAATATAAATACTTTAATATGTTTAAATGATGGCTGTCCAATCAGAATCAATTATTGAACCCAATCAAATTCAGCATTAGATCCTGCATTAGTTTTGCAAGGTATAGCAGGTACAACAGATTGGGTTGTGGGAGAAGATACTACTATTGGTAGTCAGGATCAGAATCCGAATACTTTATTGATGCCCCTAGGGGAAAATTTTAGTATACAGTTACTCCTATTCAGAAAGTTTTATAAATATAAGAAAGTACAAATATAAGTATAGTAAGTATATAAGTATATGGTATAGTATAAGTACAGTGATCATTATCGGATTTTTGTTTAGGTAGTTTATGACAAGACGAAAGGTGAGAATAGTTGTGTAGAGCGGTGGGTTTTTAAGAAAGCAGACTAGAAAAAATTTGAATATTTGAGTCATAGAGGTATATATCAAATTAAATTATGTGAAGATGTAGATGAATTAAATGAAGTTATTCCTAAAACTACTATCGAGGCTGCAAAACAATCAATTGCAGAAGGATCAGGAGGTAAGAATAAAAGATTAGTTCTATAGGGGACAGAGGATTGCAGTGAAGTAATTAACTGTCAGATTCCTATCACTATTGACTTTTGCTAATACTTTCACCATCATGTTTGCCTTCTCCTGATCACTCATGGCTAATACACCTACACTTTTAAGGGCTAGATAATTCAGAACCTTCTGTATGCCGCTGAACTTATTAACAACTCCCCAAACTTCATTTATAAATGTACTACTCTCTAAGGTTTCAAGATAAGTTCTCCAGTCGTTCTTCTTTGCTTCTCTTATCATTTTCCTTACAACTGCTTGCTTTCTTTTGTATTCTATAAATTTATTAAATTACATTGTCTTTTTAAATTCTTCAAATGCTCTGTTTTTCCCTTTAAGGAAAAAGAGAGAGGGAAAAAACTAGAAGGCAAGAAATGAATTATATAGAGAACGGTAAGGAACAGGACAACAGTCTAAATGCTTGGTTCACACTCGTGAAATTAAAGGAGCAATAAAGAAAGACATAATCTTTTCTCCTGGTAAAGATGAAATCAGTTATGCTATGCTGAAATGGCACGATGATAACGCGTTAAGAATAATATTAGCATTGTATACTGAAATTTGGTCACAAAATACGCTCTCTAAAACTTGGAAATCAGCAGTTATTGTTCCAATCAAAAAACCAGGAAAAGATCCAACCGTAGCTTCAAATTATAGACCATTTGCATTGACATCACAATTATGTAAAATCATGGAGAGAATAACTGAGAGAATTAGTTTTTTTTTACTTGGAATCAAAAAACCTAATGACAAGACATCAACATGGTTTTAAGAGAGGGGAGCACGCTGAATCCAATTATTCATTCAGAATCAGATATTAGAAAAACACAAGCTAATAAAGAAATAGTTGCTGCAGTTTTCTTTGATGTAGAGAAAGCTCATGACATGCTTTGGAAAGAGGGAACATTAATTAAAATAGTAAAGATGGATATGACAGGTTGGATATATGGATGGATAAAATATTTTCTAAAGGATAGAGAAATACAGGTAAGGATAAACTCAAATTTTTCTGTGTACGAAAGTTAGTATGAAATTAGTCCAATCTTATTTTCAGTCATGATAAATGACATTTCCTCAGCAATCGTGGGGGATATCAGAAGATCATTACTTGCTGATGATGGAGCAATGTGGAAATGGGGGAGAAACAGAGATCATATTATGAAGAATCTTCAAAAAGCTATTGATATAGTAGCATCATGGTACATTAAATAGGGATTTAGATTCTCGGTGGGGAAAACAAAAACAATGTTTTTCTCACAAAAGAAAATGAATGGGAACTGAAGTTTAAATATATATGAAGTATTAGAAAGACTGAAAGAAATACAATTTTTAGTAATGTGGTTTGATTCAAAACTCACCTGGCAGATAAAACAGCATCAAAGACTTCTGAATTAACAAGATGCAATTCAAAGTGCAGCCTTAAGAATTTGTGGTGGTGCAACTAAAACAACACCCCTGCACTACAGGTGGAAACAGGAGAAATTCCACTTGATTTGAGAAGGTTTCAAATAGCATTGATGTATTGGGTAAATTTACAAGGACACAGGCCAGATCGTCCAACAAGAATGGCATTAGAGCCATGATGGGAACAAGAACGAAGTAAGCGTAAAAGCTTTGGATGGTATTTGGAAGAAAAAGCAGAAAAGATAGGTATAGTCAACAAAATTTTTTGTCCAGCTGTAGTGATCTTGCCAGTTCCCCCATGGTTATTTCCAATGATTGATATAGACATATCCCTTAAAGAAAAATGTGGCCCACGCAATGCAGGAACAAGGGAGTTAATGGCTTCACAGCACATAGATAAATATTATGGTTACATATCATTATTTACAGATGGATCAAAGAATCCAGAGACGGGTCATTTGTCGGCAGGATATGTTGTACCTGAATTAGGAATCAAGGAAACGGCAAGAATAACTGATCACCTCTCTTTTTTTTCAGCAGCGCTTATAGCAATAATAATGGCTCTGCAGTTGAAAGAACCTTTCAGAGTATTAGTATATACAGGTTCATTATCAACGTTAGAAAGTTATAAGTCTTTTTCATTGTGTGGAAGACAAGATCTTATATGTGAGATACATGTATACAAAACTGTATACGATTATGAACATTGGAGTGTGTGTAAAATTTATTTGGGTGCCTTCGCATGTTGGAATACACGGAAATGAACTAGCCGATAAATATGTCAGAAAAGCACTTAGAGAAGAAAATTTATTAATTAAAATAAGTTTTGGTAAAACAGAAGCAAAAACAACCATAAAAAGTAAAATGAGGGACATGTGGCAGGAAAATGGAATGATGAAACAAAAGAAAGAGAACTGTTTTCTGTCAATCCTCTAGTGGGGAAGGTAAGATGTAGGGGGAAAGATAGGAAAATGGAGGCAATTAAAACGACACTAAGGTTAGGACAAACAGGTCTAAATAAAACTCTGTGTATTATAGGTAAACATGAAACTGGAGAGTGTGATACATGTGGAGGAAAATATGAGAAGAATAGGGGATTTTGAAGATGCGTTTAGAGGAAATTGGGGGAAAGTTCAGTGTCAATGAAATGTTAGGTAAACCAACGGTTTAGGGTGGTGACATTTGTCATTTTTGCCTTTAGTCTGTGTTTTAGCCTTTGCCTTGTAATTTTAGCCTTTAGCCTGTGTTTAAGCCTTGAGCTCATTTTTAGCCTTTACCTTGTGTTTTAGCCTTTAGTGTGGGTTGGTTTCTTGGCCTCTAACCCTGTGCTTTAGCCTTTACCCGTGTATTTTAGCCTTTGGCCCATGTTTTAGCCTTTTGCTAATTTTTTGAGCCTTAAGCCCAGGTTTTAGCTTTATCTGTCATCTAAATCTCAGAGACAGTTTTCAGAGGAGACAAACGGAGATCTTTTTTCTCTCTGATAAACTTTGTCAGCCTGTGTGGCATAGATGTGCGATAGAGAAGCTTGATATGGTGTAAATCAGTCAGGTCCAGGGCGACCTGATTGGAAGGCTAGGAATTTGTATTTAGAAATAAACCCGTGAGACTTTTCAAGATCACTTAGAAAGTCCTCACTGTCCCTCTAAATAATAGAATGAAGAGATATACAATATACAAATAGAACATCCAATTTTTTCAACTTTGTAATATGAAAATTTTAAGTTATAAGAATAATAGAAAAAAGAAAAATGAAGAAATAAACAGTAGAAAACACAAAATGTACAAATGTGTAATTCAGGAGCTGTGCAAATTAAAGTCCAGGGGCGTTGATGTAGCATGGAAAGAAATCAGTCTCATGGTGAGAATCTGGGTTTTATTTGACCAGGGGGTGGGGCAGAGGCACTGTTCATCAGGCTGACAGCAGAGAGGAAGAGAAGGTGTTCTTATGGACAGAGGTTTTGGTCTTGACGGATTGCAGCCTCTTACCAGTGGGGAGAGTCTCTAACAGCCTGTGTTTTAGGCTATTTTTCCTGAAATCCACAACCAACTTCCAAATTGCACTGTTTTCCGCATTTTTGTTACCATTCATATTTTCTGAGAAAAGGCCAAAAATTCAGAAATTCTGCTGGGGGGGTGTACACTTTCAGGCACAACTGTAAATTGATCCTTCCAGGACTCACTTTCTCACCCGCTGACACACAAATCAAACAAAAGAATTCTAGTTATGTTGCACAGCTTATCCCTCATCATGTCAAGACGCAATTGGACTATTTCTCCTCTGAGAGGCCAAAACACAGGCCTCTGCTTCCTGAGGTGATGGTAATTACACATCTCCAGCAGTACATGTGCAGTTATTGTAATTAACTCTCATTGATGTCAAGAAATCATTGTGGCCTTTCTGCTTGTCAGGGGAGGAAGAGGAGGAGGAGTGAGGTGGAGTTGGGGTGGGGAGGTGTGTGCAGAGGGTGGTTGGATGAAGAGTGTGTGCAGCTGTTTTTTTTTAAGAGCAGGGGGCATTTTGAATGAGTTCATATAAATCCATTAGCTGTGAAAGACACAGATGTGTGTTGAAGCTCCTCATTGAATTGGACTCTCCAGTGAGATTAGAGCAAGTGTGTGTGTGTGTGTGTTTGTGTGTGTGTGTGTGTAGGTTTCCATCAGTAAGCCTTTTTGTGGTGATGTGAATCAAAGGCAATCATGGTTACTTTAAAAAGCCACTCGTCTCTGGCAGAGCTGTACCTGAAGCACTTCATCTCTCCTGCTGAAGACTGCTTCTTTGTTGTGCATTTTGTAGTCGAGCAGATGAAAATCTGACAGCTTTAGCTGGTCTATAAGTTTCAGATTCCAAACAGGAAAAGGCTGGTTTTTTCAAATGAGACTGTCACACATGCAGTCACACACATGCAGTCACTGACTGCATGTGTGTGTGCGTCATTTCCACTGGGCCCTGTAAAGACACTTACTGCTCTGCTCTCTGCACCTGCTCTGGCTCAGACACCTTGAAGAGAAGGTGGTGGACAGTGTGCACTTCAGTACCTGTGGGTTAAATAGAGAGAACACCAGTGGTTACTGATTTCAAGCCTACCAGGTGTATTTTTCATTTATTTGAAAAACAAAAACAAGTAACACCAAATGAGAAGTGGTACACCTGATAGATGAAATTAGGCTCATTGGATTTGCAGATATATTCCTCCATGATAAGATAATCCAGCCCTTATTTTCTGGATCAGATGGTGCAGTGATATTAGACGCCGTTTGTCAGGTGTGCTGACCATTAAAACATTCCAGAAGAAGCCATAAACCTGAGCTACACTCCACTGAATCTTCCAACTGGTGTTTTTCATACTAGTACATTTTCCAGTTTGTCCCTTCTGTGCAGCCTTTTGAAACATGGTGGTGCAAAATGAAAACCTGTGTGGAAGGCGGTGAGTTCCTGTTTCAGAAACTCAGTCTAACTTACAAAAACAAACTGATTTTTATTTTATTATGCATTCATTTCATTGCTCAGATTAGTATTGCACACTGTGCCTTCAAATGCTGTCACTGGCCCCAACTCACTTTACACAGCCACATTGTTTCAAGATATTAAAAGAAAAAAAAAATGTCTGAATTGCTTGAGTATGCTATGAGTCACAAAATCTGCCATAAAGAAAATAAAATTTGCTTGACAAGTTTCTTGAAATCATAATAATGTCTTACTACAAAAATCTTTTTCTCATTAAAAGCAATTCAGACATTTATTTTTGACTATAAATAGATCTTGAAGCAAGACATTTTCTGGACTTGTCTGGTAAGTGTGGCTCATATTAACTGTTAAAAGACATTTTTTTTTCTACAAACAACACATAAAAACTTAATTAGATTGTCATTTTTTTGCCATGCACTGTGAAATCTATTATTTATCCATCACGTGACATAAGATGGAGGTATGCTGCAGTTTTTGAGACTTCTAAGTATGAATGTAAGCTGAAAGTGGAAACATTGAACTTTGTTCCTCTTACTGAACAATATTTGTTCTGTCAATGGAACAAAAAAAGCTGATTTTAGATGATAGCTGATTTTCTTCAGACTTAGATCTGTGCACTAACTGTAACTGTTAGTGCCTAAGTTTCTTTCATGAAACTACTTTAATGAACTAACTAACCCTTTAAGGGAACGGTTGATCATTTGATGCAGTTTTCAGTCAGTCATAGGATTTCCTGCCAGGTCTGGTGTCGTGTTTTTGTAAACTTAATATCCCTGGAAATGTGATTTTTTCTTTCACCCTAACCTGTTGATATGGAACAAAATGTCTTCAGAGATTTTAATTATAATAGTCTTAAGTCCAATTTAGAACATTGATTTTCTTTTGGTCTGTTCAGCTGATGATGGAGTCAAGGTTTACTGGATGCATTTGATCATGGGCAAAAGCCTTAAGTCAGATATAACGTGTCAGGATTTCACTTTGTAGTTTTTTTTAATACAGAGTGGTTTTAATACAGAGTGGTATTCTTACAGCAAATTCAAAATTCATCATTCCATCGTTCCTACTGGGCCACTGAGTATACAGAGATGATTTGTCCTGACCTAATCCGAAGGTGATGGAAGAACTGTGTGATTATTTACAAGGACAAAAGGCGTAACTACACACAAACACACACTGGTGTGAATGTACTTCCGTGAGCAGGTGAAGTGCTGCCTCACACTGTTAGACTTCACAGCTTCTGAATCAGACACTTGAAGAAAGGTTAGTATTTTTAGACCCCTCTTATGACGAATGTAGCTGCCGACAACAACCTCACAGAGCAGCATGAGAAACACACACACACACACACACACACACACACACACAGACTCGGAGCTTGTGTACATACCATTTGTTTAGTGTCTGACATTTATTGTCAGTGCAGATGTCTCTTTAACTTTTTATGTCACGTTGGATTCAGTACTTGCAGGCAGTTCTGGGTCCATGCCATAGAGAGATTGAGTCCTCGTGTTCTTGGATCGATGTTCATTTGCAGTTGTGCTGCTAAGAAGAGGCAGGGCTGTGTGGGACTACATGAGTCAATTGCTCCTTTTAATTGAGTGGGTCCTGGCTCAGTCTTAATCAGGTTAGGGTCTGAACTGGTCACATGGACCGTGGAGCCACTGCCACCTGCCCTTCTGCTCCTTCTCCTTTCTTCTGACTTCTGGCTTCATTTGTAATAAAACCAGAAGACAGATCACACAGAGAGGGGCGGAAATGTTTTTATCCCTCTGTTGGGTTTAGATCTGTAAAAAGGGGATATATATATATATATATATATATATATATATATATATATATATATATATATATATTTCTGAATGAATTACTCACTCTTTTCTTCTTCAAAGAGTTTTCTGTGTGCACTGTTAAGTGTAACTTGTTACTTCATTGTAAAAATATGATGTAAAGGCCTGCCTTAAAATTTTATATTATGTTGCTCTAACAATGAGAGAAGTTATCTTGATTAAGCGAGATTCTTTGTGTGAAGTCATGTCTTTAATTGGTTGATTTTGACTTGTTAGTTAGTTTTACTTCTTTAGGTAGTCGTCTGAAATAATTTATGTCATTAGGTTTAACTAAACTTTTTAACTGTGTTGGCCTTTTGTTTTTGTTTATTCAAAGGTAGGGTATGATTTCAATAAGTTTCATTTCTTTGTTTACTCACAACAACCAAACTGGGTCCCTCCTTGGCTCACTGCCAGGGGCCGCGCATGCTCACTGCCTCTGACCCTGGCTAATAGCATGGCTAACAGCCGTAGCTTTGTGAGCCCCCCCATATCAATTCTTACTCTCTGCCTTGAAATGTCCTGAGCAAACCAGAACACCAACAAAACAGGTGAGGGAGGGGGTCTGCAAGGGAGTGAGGCACACACAGGTAGGCCCTTTCTCAAACTGCCCACTGCATACTCCCCCTACCCACTACCTCTCTGTTTGCACGTCCCTGTGGAGGGTTCGCCATATTAAGTCCGTCTCAAACTGATCAGCAGGTAGTGGTAGTGGGCGATAAAACCCTCCACCAGCGAGTCTGCTCTGCTGCTGACTTACTGAACACATGCATCACTAATTGTGTCCGACGTATCCGTCCTGATCTGTGTATGCTTCAGACAGGTTTATGGATCATTCTACAGAATCATGATGGGGGAGGTTGGGTGGGGGCTGTGTTTGCTCTGCTCTCTAAGGATAAAAAAATTAAAGTAATTTAATAAACTTAGACACATTAATAAGGCTAATTTCAGCACGTACGTGATAAAGGCTGATCACAGTAATGTCAAAGATAAGTTTCTTTTGTTAATTTGATGGGATTTTATCTCATTTATCATTCTTGTTGATGTATTTGTGAAATTTCAACTCACACTTAAGTGACAACGGAAAAAGAAGCTTGTTGCTGCTCTGACATCCGAGAATATGGAATTGTATTCGAAGTATAGTTGTTATATTCTAAGACAACTCGTTTTATGACATAATGATGCAATCACAATAAATTGACTTAACATTGACTTGTAAATAAAATTATAATTTATCAGTTTTAACCATTGACCGTATATAGAATGGACAGCGTGCTTCCGCCTGTCACCGTTCTATGATTTTGAAGCCAAAAAACCCCGTTTCTCTAGCCGCCATTGTGCAGCCAGAGTCTGCACAGTAGAGAATTTCCGGTGGAGCCAAGTAAAAAAGAGAAATAAAAATATTTATTTCTTCTTCTTCAGTGTGTTGTTCTTTATTACCGCTGTTGCACGGGAAGTTACCGATCTTTACCGATCAATGTACTGCAGTGATTATATCCCCACCCCTGGGGCCGGTTTGGAGCAGCTTGGCACCCCAACGGAAGGGTACTGGGGCGGTATGGGTCGCTTATTAGGGGACCCGTCCCGGTTTTAGTGTATGGAAATGCCACAAAATGCGTGCCGTTCCGAGACGAACTGAACCGATCCGCTTGGTGGAAACGGGGCTTTAGAGTTCACAGAGGCAAAGATGCAGATTCAGAGGGCAGGGGGGCTCAGGACTTCAGAAGCTGAGGGCACAGTTGCGCACACCCAACAGAGAGAGACAGTCTTTGAATCTCAGCAGGAAACAGCAGGAGCAGTAGAGAGCTGTGGTTGGCGGCTTTGCTGATGATGAGATGAGTCCATTTCCTGTCTCAGCAGGACATAAAACGGGCTTTTTAACTCTTGTACTCTGTGAAGTTGTACCTGGGTCAGGAAACTGCAGATTTCTGATTCAGGCCCAGGAACCATGCTACATGGGCATTACTTGAAAGCTTTGGCTTTACTTTACAGCTGTGAGAGGCTAAAGTGATTGTCAAGTCAATGTGGATTAGTGATTTATTTGGACATAGATCTTAAAGTTGAAATACACTGCCTGGTCAAAAAAAGTCCCCACAAACAAAGGTCACACTAATATTTGTTAGATCGCCTGTAGCTTTGATCACAGCAAGCACAAAGCCTTCTCCAGAACATCTCAAAGTTTCTCAATGAGATAAGAGTCTGGACTCAATGTGAAAAATATGTCTCATGCCCCCTGAACCACTCTTTCACAGTTTGTGCCCCATGAATCCTGGCATTGTCATCTTGGAAAATGCCTGTGCTCTTTGTGAAGAAAAAATCCATTGATGGAATAAACTGGTCATTCAGTATATTCAGGTAGTCAGCTGACCTTATTATTTGGGCCCATAATATTGCCGAACCTAGGCCTGAGCAACTACAGCAACCCCAGATCATAGCACTGCCCCCACAGGCTTGTACAGTAGGCACTAGGTATGATGGGTTCATCATTTCACCTGGCTTTCTTCTTACCCTGATGCGCCCAAGACGATGGTTCCCCACCATCCTTCCAGTTTTTAATAGAGCGTTAGACAGTTCTTAACCCAATTTTAGAAGTTTCTGCAACAAATTCCTTAGATGTTTTCTCTGCTTGATGCCAATGATTTGACCCTTCTTAAACAGACCAAAATCTTGTCCATGACCACAGGATGTGTCCTTGTCCTTGGTTGTTTAAGAAATGAGACTCATTACTCATTGCATCTTCTGGGGTTAAATAACTTGTTGCCTGCTGAAAGATAATCGCCCATGCAGCAACTATCCGTTAGGAGGTTTGTTTCCTTAGTTAAATCTAGTTGGTGACTTTATTTTAGGCCAGGCAGTGTATGCTTTGTACTTGACATGATGCCAATTTATGATTAAGTGTTATCACAACAACTTCAGGAATCTTTTTTCATATTGACACAATAATACACAAGATTGAACAATGTGCAAAATCATATTTTGCAGTGCAGTTCAACAAATGTACCCATATACAATTCAGAAATAAGTGTTTTATCATGTTAGTATTTCAGCCGGATGGTGTGTAATTAAGAGATTAAAACGAGAAAATGATAATGAAAATGATATATTAATGATACAAAATGGTCAAAAAAGACATAACATCAAAGATGATGAAGCTGTCCTCTGATCTTATATCATGTCTTTGATTTTTCTGCTCATAACTCTGACTTCATTAACTTTTTGAATCCTTAAATTAACAACATGATGGAGCACAGTGCAGGGACAATGTGCTCAACCCTGGTGCAAACTCAGCTTTTGTGCTGTTTTCAGGTGTAGGATGTGATGTATGCTCTTTAATAGCGAGGACACAGAGCTGAGCTGAGCCCTGATGAGGCCTATCATGACATGTCCCTGCCTGAGGAGCCAGGAGGAGGTTTAAGCCAAGAGTACCTCAGGGGGGAAAACGCACCTGGGACACAGCGATGCTCCGCTGCTTATCTGTGCTGTCAAACACTCACATACAACGCACATATGCACACACACACACACACACACACACACACACACACACACACACATAAATAAACACACATGCATAAACACTGGCAAGGCAGGGAAGTGGTGACAGACTTTGTCCCCACAGTTCCTGAGCAGAGTACATTTACGTTCTCACTTACACACCGAGGATCACACTCACACACACACACACGTAGACAATGAGGTGACTATATGAGAAGAGGATGAACGTATTAACAGAGGGAAACAGCAGAGAAGAAGAGAGATGATCTGAGTTAAAGCTCAGATGTAGGAGACTGAATGTAATTCCCCTCTGACACTGAAGTGAATGGGCTCGGCAGAAAAGTGACTGCTCTCTGCGATAAGGCTGAGGAGATGGAGGTGTTGGGAGAAAAATGGTGTAATACTCCAATCTCTGCACTCACAAGATCTTAGGGGCTTTGTCCTTTTCATCTCCTTAACGAAGTAATCCCTTCAGGTTCCTGCGGACACTTTTACTTACATGCTTTTAAATAATTTGCTGCAACTCAGGGATCCTTAAATAGAGTACCGGCACTTACCCCAAATCAGCTTCCCTGCAGATTGTACGTCTCCTTTAAAGAATAGTGAGACGCCCTGACACCATGACAGGTCTAAGTATCTATATTTAGCACGTATGAAAGGCACACCCCAAACTGGCACAGCGTGCACACAAATGGCTGCAGTCGAGTAAAACAAAATGGGGATGTGTGAGCTACAAAGGCACAGGAAACTTGGTCAAACCTGATGGCAAGATGAATGCAGCATGCTATCAGAAAATACTGAAGGAAAATTTGCACTCATCGGCCCAGAAGCTGCACAAGAGATGTACATGGACATTCTAACATGACAATCCAAAACCCAAGGCCAAGCTGACCTGTCATTGGCTATAGCAGAATGAAGTGAGGGTTCTGGAGTGGCCATCTCAGTCTCCTGACCTCAATATCATTGAGCCACTCTGGGGAGATCTCAAACCTGCAGTTCATGCAAGACAGCCCAAGAATTTACAGGACCTGGAGGCTTTTTGCCAAGAAGAATGGGCAGCTTCACCATCTGAGAAAATAAAGACCCTCATCCACAGTGACCCCAAAAGACTTCAAGCTGTCATTGCTGTTAAAGGGGAAAATACAAGACATTTATAACTGGGGTACATAAATTTTTGACAGGGTCATTTTTGAAGTTTCTGTTGTCATTATGATGAAAAAAAAGTAAACAGTAAACAGTTGCAATTTAGTGCTCCTTACAATGGATCTTATTACACCAGGTCCTCAGTATCTTGTAGAGTCATTGTGTACAGGACTACAGCTTTTTTAATGTATTTCTCACAATGTTCTTGATGTAATTTAACAATTTGAAAAGACAAATGAAGTAGGAACAGAACTTTTTGGTCTCAGCTGCCCCTTTGTTTGGTTTGTCTTAATGTGATGATTGAGGTTTGAATATCAGCTGGGTTGGCAGAGTATTCCCCTTTCTCTCATTTCAGTCATGAAAGTCTGTTTTCTGTCAGAAAGAAGACTGAATATATCAGAATCATCAGAATCAGAATCATTTTTATTGACGACTAGTGTACATGTTTCAGTGCATAAGATTTTGCCTTTCAGTTTCATCCCATATAAGAAACATAAAAGAGATAGAGACAAGTAACATGGGGAGGACAGGAGAGGGAGAACCGGAAGTTCACTTTCTACATCGCTCCGTTTCATTAGATGGAATCATGGGTAACACTAGGATAGGAGAGGAGAAAAAAAAAACATGGTACCAGACAAGGCCCTGGATTGGGGCCTAGTATGGGATCAGGAAAAAACAGCTCAGCACAGAAGCAACATTCAAGAACCATTACAACAGTTAACTCAAAGACTTGCACATGTGGTATTGGGGAAAGGTCAAGGTTAGGGGAGTCACAGTTTAGACACTGGAGGAAGCCCCTCGACCCTCACATGGGCTGGTTGACCAGGGAAGGAGAAGAAAAAGCAACAAAAACACAGAAAAACGCACAAAGTACAAGAGAGTGCAGTACCGAGGCAACCATCTGTGGCGCCAATTTGGAACTAACTAAACCCGACGGCACAAAACCACACTGAATGAACACAAAATACCACACCAAAATGCACCTTCATGGTTCCTAAATAAACGAAAAGTCCTTTCTAAATGAAAAGAAAGTGATCAGCAAAGATAGTTCGGTTTAAAGAGTCTTTTAATTGAAGTCAAAGTTCGTCTGCGCAGGAGCGATCTGCCCGCCATGAGAGTCTTTGAGCACCAGTCGATTAATCCACAGGGAACCAAAAAGGGAAAACAGTTAAAAAAGAATGTTTAAAAAAAAAAAATATCTCTAGTATACCAGGCAAAAAAACCCAAAACAAAAACAGTTCAAATTATGTGATTTCACCGATCCAGGAAAGCGTTAATGTCGGGAAGCTGCTCCTTTGATCTCCCTCGTGTGTCCCGCGACAGATGACCGTCTGAAAGCTGGAGGAGCGCAGCCGGTCACCTGTTGCGTGTTAGCATCAAAACTCCAGCGTATCTCCTTTGTTTAACAGGGTGTGTTATAACTTTGAATCACTTTTACAACACCGACAGAGTCTGAGGCTTTTGTCCCATGTAACCCTCCACATGCACTTTTCTTCCTGGGCTCACCTCTCTTCCTCCGCAAAACATGCTGCTTATATAAATTTTAGATCCCAGACATAAATTTCATCAATGCGTCCATACACTTCTTTAATATCCAAGGGAATCATATTTTCAAGTCCACAACCAAGAACACTTTTTTCTTTTGTTTTTGTGCTCCTTTTATTTCCCTTTATGGACTTCTCACTTTCACTGAGGTGACATGGTCACTCTCTTATGTTTGTTGAAAAATAAAAATGACATAAAGTGCTGCTGTTTGTCACTTTTGTATAATTGGTCTTTAACTGTGGATAGAAGATGCCAAAATATGCAGCTGAAGGCTGTTGTTTACCTCCGTTGTCATGCTGCTCGACATCGAGCCACTGTATCTCTGTAATCAAATCTTTTGAAAGCTTTTTCCTTTAGAAAGGCTGCGGTGGCACATTCGTTAGTATAAAATTTCAGAAATTATTATAATTATATATGAGCAGGATTACATGGAGCGTTTCTCTCTGGGTCTGATAATCTTGATAAAATCCTGTGGTGTGTGCTGGTCATTATTTTCAAATCTTGTATTGTGTGAGTGTTTAAGATTTAAGGTAAGGTTATTAGTTAAAATTCTCCTAATGTGTGTGACAAACCAATTTCAGAATTTTACAAGACTTTTAAAATCTTGTAGTGTGAGCCAGGCTTAAGAAACGAGAGATGGGAACTTCTGCTGTCGTCGGCCGGACTTTGCCACTGGACCATTGCACTTGACCAACTGGGGTTTAAAGATGGAAAGCTGACTAGCAACAGGGAGAATTGAAAGGAAAGACAGAGAAGGGACCGATGATGAATCGACAGGTGCTCTCACTGTTGTCAAACAAAAAAGAAGAGGCCAGAGGAAGTACAGTCAGTACTTAGCGCTGGGATATTTTTTTTGAACGGGCACAGAAGCCGACCACGCTACTAGGGCTGAACGATATGGGCAAAATTTCATATCTCGATACTCATGCCAAATATCTCGATATCGATACGTTATGATTTGATACGTTGTGAATCCAGTGTGTCTATTCCCACAGGATTACGCATGGACCTTTGGTAAGTTTATAATCACCCCCTGATGTTTAGTGTGGCACATTCGCACGGGATAAGTGAAGCCTGTTTGCTGATGTTTATGAACGAAGACGCAGTACAGACCTGTCTGCTTTAGCAGCAGCAGCTCACTCAGCAGCTCACAGCCAGACATACAATCAGATAACAGAAGAAGACATCCACACAAGGCTCCAGTCTAACAATGTGCACTGGAAACTACTGGATATGCAGAATAAATGTAGTTATCTTCAAACTTTAAAGCTGCTGCGCAAAGATCAGTTCTTATTGAGTCCTTACCTCATATTCAACCATCAGCTGACGCGTCTGCGCCAGTGAGTTTAAGTGAGACCGTCGGACAAAAGCTCTGACTCTCCATACATGTATAATAATCTAAATTTAGGAGCAATTAAAAAGAGAAACCAATGCTGTTTTCAACAATTTAGCTTAACTTTTACCACCAACATGTTTCTGCGCGCTGGCACAGCGCCTCAGTGAGAGAAAGAGAGAGAGAGAGAGAGAGAGAGAGAGAGACGCCAAATCACATCATGCTCCGTGCGGTTATGGAGTGGTCCAAATATTTGTCTGTAGCTTGTTTTAATTGTTGTTCTCATGTTAGCCTAATATCCAGTGAACGAGATTAAACTAGTGACACGCGTTTTTCTCATTGTTACCGTCCATAAATTAGACTATTTATAGCCAATTTACCGATACGTTGGGATAAGTAATGAGTCTCCTTCCAGTGAAGTAATGAGCAGTCATCATGACATAAAGACGGTTTTCTGCTCCTGCTTCTCTGGGCTGAAATCCTGGAGCATGAAGTCCTGATGTACCATAGAGGTGGATCATAAACAGGAAAACTAATACCTCATTAATTATGCACGTTCGTGGACAGGGGTCTACTGCAGGTGCTGTATTTGATTAATGAATGATTGTGTGACAGTTAGGGTGAGAGACTGGATCGATCTCAGGGTTTCTAACCAGTCTAACTGATGGGAACCCTCCAGATTTTTCCATCATAGCTCGAAAAAATTCTGTCAAAGACGGAGAATAACTGACTAACTGAATAACACAACTCCTGGGTTTAGATCATCTTTTTTGAATCCAGAATACCCCAGGACTGCCTTTTTCCCACTAAATTAGTCTAATGTGCAGATCCTGCAACAGCCATATCTTCCGTGTGAGCATCTATGTGTGTGTGTCTCCGCCCCCCTCCTCCCCCTCTGATGATCGTCATTGGCTGGCATCAGCTGTCAATCAACAGCAAGCATTAAACGAGGGTTGTGGTTGGCTGGCCTTAGCTGCACATGTAAGAGCAAGCTTCCATGCAGAGCGAACAAGGAAAATCACGTTGATTCTGTGAAATTGATATCCCGCATGTTCATATCCCGATATCGATACGATAACAATATATCGTTCAGCCCTACACGCTACAATTGTGCCTTGTGTGCTCCGAGATTTTGTCGAAGGAAGCCTTGAAGCCATGTAAACTACGCTGTCACCTTGAGACAAAACATGGACAGTACGTGACCAAGCCACTGGACTTCTTTGAGAACAAGCTCAGAGAATATCAGAGTAAAAAGAAGGTAATCGAGTGTATGAGGAGCGAGAACACGAAGGCTGTGGCAGCATCCTTTCAGGTCTCCCAACTCATCACCAAGACGGGAAAACCACACACCACCGGCGAGGATTTAATTCGTCCCGCAGCAAAACAGGTCGTTGAGGTGATGCTGGGTGAGAAAGCCGTACAGCCTATCAATCTCGTCTCACTGTCAGATAATACAGTCAAACAAAGGATTGATATCATGGCAGACAACGTATCCCAACAGCTGATCCAGGCCATTAAAGAGAGCCGCTTCTTCACACTCCAACTGGATGAATCCACCCACATCGCGAGTCTGTCAAACCTGCTTGCCTTTGTGCAGTATGAAAAGAGTGGCGAGCTTAAAGAGGCTTTTTTATTTTGTAAAGCTCTGCCCACCCGTTCAACTGCTGAGGTCATTTTTGACACTTTGGATGTGTTTATTGTTTCCAATGGGATTGACTGGTCCAAATGTGTGGGAGTGAGCACTGACGGAGCTCGCGCTATGCTGGGGCAACACAGCAGAGTTGTGCGACGCGTGAAAGAAGTGGCTCCGCAAGCAGTATCTGTCCACTGCAGCATACATCGCTAAGCACTGGCAACAAAGTATATGCCCTGGGATTTAAAGACTGTTTTAGATGAGGCAGTCAAAGATGTCAACTTCATAAAGAGCCGTCCTCTGCAAACACGTTCGGAAAGATGGGCAGCGATCATCACCAGCTGCTACTACACACCGAAGTGCGGTGGCTCTCACGGGGCAAGGCACTGACACGACTGTTTGAGTTACGCGACGAAGTGCGTGTGTTTTTTATGGACACAAAGTTTGAACTTGCACACCACTTTAATGATTTTGAGTGATTGGCTAAGTTGGGTAACGTGGCCGATATATATATATATATATATTTAAGTGTTTTTTTTGGCCTTTGTGCCTTTATTGATAGAGGAGGACAGTGGACAGTGTCGGAAAGGGGAGAGAGAGTGGGGAGTGACATGCGGGAAACAGGCCACAGGTCAGATTCGAACCCAGGCCGCCCGCTCGAGGGCAAACCTCATGGTGCGCGGCCATATCCACAAGGCCATCCGCGCCCCGGGTTATGTGGCCGATATTTTTAGCCACTTAAATGGACTTAATCTTGCTCTGCAGGGGACAGCAGTGAACATGTTTAATGTCCAGAATAAAGTGGAAGCGACCATAAGAAAACTGGTGCTGTGAGCCAAGCGTGTCGACCAGTCAAACTATGACTCATTCAAAAATCTGGCCGATTTTCTGGCCAAGGAACAGACTCAGCTTCCTGTCACCATGAGCTGTCAAAGAGCACCTGAAGGCTTGAGGAGTCAGCTGCCAGCTACTTCCCGAGCCTTGATGTGCAGTTTGACTGGATAGAAAACTCATTCGCCAGTCACAGTGACAGGGTCCTCGCTGCCCTTAGTGCCCCGGAGCAGGATAGCCTTGTGGATCTCTCCTGTGACACTGCGCTGAAGCTGGTCTTCTCACAGAAGCACCTGACAAACTTTTGGATTCATGTTGCTTCTGAGTATCCTGGTTTTGGCCAACAGAGCTTTGAGATCCCTGATGCCTTTACCGACGACGTACCTCTGTGAGACGGGGTTTTCTGCACTCGTGGCATTAAAAACTAAGTACAGGAACAAACTGAATGTTGAGCCAGAACTTGGACTGAAACTTTCATTTATTGTGCCAGACATCAAGCATCTGGCTGCCACCATGCAGCACCAGCCGTCTCATTAGGTGAGCCAGCTTAGTGTTGGTCAGTAGTCGGACTGTTCTTCTTTACAGCTTTGTAAGAGTTTTAGTTTTGTTTCGTTACAATTATTCCTCGTGTATAAATATTTCTCTTTTGTTGAGGCCTAACATTACATTCTGTGGGCTACAGTACTTTGTTTGTATTAATCAATCAATCAATCAGTCTTTATTTATATAGCGCCAAATCATAACAAACGTTATCTCAAGACACTTTACAAAACATTAGCAGGTTGATACCTGTTAATGTTAGAGTATTTAGTTATTTTATTAACAGAGACCCAACATCAAGACAGGATAAGGAATCTTATCTCATCTTGATCCACCATGAGTGAAGCACTTTGCAGCAGCTTTTAGCAAGTTACAGTGGAGAGGAAAAACTTCCCTTTAACGGGCAGAAACCTCAGACAGAACCAGACTCATGTTAGACAGCCATCTGCCTCGACTGTTTTGGGGAGAGAGAGAGAGAGAGGGAGAGAGAGAGAGAGAGAGAGAAGAAAAACTGGAGAACTGTCAAAGCCACAGCAGCTGGAGTCAGGTCGTCCCACGTCAGCTGGTAGATCCACAGCAACAATCCAGATGTTTGTAGGCTCATGATTAAATATAAAAGTACAACTTGCGTAATTATTCACTGATGAGCTGTGGAAATGTGTCGGGGATGGAAGCCCTGGTCAGCAGAGCTTGCCTTCATAGCGCGGACGCATGCGCTCTTTGTGTGCAGGGAGTCCGGAGGGGAATCCACTGGAAGTTAAATGTGTTTTGGCCTGTACTGATACTTGGGTTTTGGTTGTGTTCTGTGATATTTTTGTCAAACACCAACATGTAATCTTAATATAATAAACTGCAGTTTATTTCAAAAGGAAAAAGCCACAAGTAAGCACGCAATGTTCTTATTTTGTGTCTTTGATGTCAATGCTTTTACTTGAATTGAAGTTTCATCTGGCGAGACGAAAGCAAAATTTACATGACATTTATATCAGGTTTGCGTTTAGTGAGCCTATCAATTTAATGGGATGCCTTTTACATCTGGATTTTGTTTGGAAATGAAATTGGATGTTGGATCGTTTGAAAATGAATTTTTCCACCATTGAAGGATACCGTTATTAATGAATCATTTGTTAATTAGCTTGTTGGTGACTTCCCCTTGCTTGTCATTTCTGATAAAGGATGTTCTCAACAAGATATTCTCAACAAGAAATCTTTGTACACACTGTATTTCTGTCTGTTACTCCCATATATGACCTATTGTGTGGAGATATGGGGTAGCACGTATAAAACCAACTCTCAACCTATTTTTAAGTTACAAAAAAGAGCTGTCAGAATTTTTAATCGCTCACATTACCTAGAACCAACAAACGCTTTGTTCATCAATTTAAAAACCCTTAAATTTTATGATCTAGTGGAATTTAAAATTGCACAAATACATTACTTTGCAGCAGTACTCAGAGGCTGTTCGAAACCAGAGAGAGTCGGTATGATTTGAGGGGATTAGGTGTTTTAAAAAAAAATGAAGACAAGAACTAACATCAAGCAGAGGTGTGTTTCTGTTAAAGGTGTAAACTTATGGAACAGTTGTGACAGTGAATTAAAAATGTGTAATTCACTTTCTTCATTTAAAAACATGTTTGGAACCAAAGTAATAAGAAAATATGTAAATCAAATGTGAAGAAAACAACAAAATATTGGAACTTGGATTGTGTTTGGTTGTATTATTGCTAAGGATTTCATTGGATTATTTTTACTACTATAATATGTTTTGAAAATGTTTATCTTTTCTCCATTAAGAAAACTTATGGTGTTACTCAGACCATGTAATCAGGTTGATTTAAGTTGATTAAGTTTTTCTACATTTATTTATTTGTTTTATTTTATTTTATTTTTTGCAAAACGGGTCGGCAAAATAAGCATAAGCTTCAGCCTACACCTTTCGATTAGCTTCAACCATTATGTGATATTTGGATCTATGATATATTTGTTGTGCGTGGTCTTTAAATGCTAATCAAATAAATTGAATTGAATTGAATATCCATGTGGTGCTGAAGGACAGCTCCTTGAATGATTGATGTGTGTTTGTGGATAGCTCCTTAAAAAGAAAAAAAGGGGGAAAAAGTGAAAAACTGTGTTGCAACATGAAATTGTGTTAGCATTGTGGAGCTTCTAACATGTTTCTTCGTTATTCAGTTGCGTCTTTTATGTTCCAGCATCAATAAAAAAGTGCTCTGAATAAGCATTATATGACTTCTGTATTTATGAGGTATTAGGTGGGCCCCAAAAATGTTGAGACCTTAAAGTGGGCCCTGGGCTGGAAAAGGTTCAGAACCACTGCCCTATACATAAAGCTGTAACCTGTTTGCTTCTGCACAGAGCCCCTGCTGCTAATGTGTGTCTTTGAACTCCTGCTTTTATACCCCAAAACTAAAGAAACTGCAGAAAACATGGTTGTGCATGAAAAATGTTGTTTTGGTGCCTTTCTATGAACTCTTTCTGTGATGGCAGCTTGAAGCGTTCTCTTCAAGCTTTGTTGAGGGAGGTTACTTAAAGCTCTGGTTTACTCAGCACACTCTGCCATATTCAGCCTCCAGCTTTGTTAATCTTTCTCTGAAATAAAAAAGGAACTTTTTTTCATATCTTTCCATATGTGAGCAATTTCTTAATCGTTCTTGAAGAGCTTTAATCAGGATACACAGTTCATGACATCCTCCTGTGAGAAGAATGAAAGAGAAAAATATTACAGCTGACTTTGTTACCTAATGTTTGTACAGTAGCTCAGCCTGCTTATCGACAGCTAGTGAACAAGAGACAGGGAGAGAGATAAAGAGGGGAGGAAGGAGAGGAATAAATAGACCTAGGCGGGTGAAGCCTGTGGGAGGATCCAGGGAGTAATGACGGGTTGTAAAGAGCAAGAGGAGCTGGCAGATGTGATCAAAATACAGAATGAGAAGATTTGAGGCAGGGAGGAAGAAAGTGGATGCAGAGAGCGGGGTAAGACTGATTTGTTTTAAAGATAATAACAGTGATAATCATCTCACTCATGTAGTTTTAAAAAACAAGACCACAAAGAGCTGAGAAAAGTAAGAGAGGGTGAAAGTGAGGGGATAGTTACAGACAGGAAAAAGAAAGGATTTGTGTGAGGAGGGAGTTAAACAACCTCTCTGATCTGAGAGCCAATGCAAATGAAAAATGATATGGATTTCAAATGATGGGGGTTGTGTCCTTTGAGCTCTCACCTCTCCCTCTCTGCAGTCAGTGATCCAGCTGCAGGTCCTTCTCACCTGTACGGAGGCGAAAGGGGAAAAAAAATATTAGAAGCTTCCACTTTTATATATGATTATATATGTAATTATAATTATATATATACATATATACACACACACACACACACATAAGAAATAAAAGGTTTTTGTATATATACATATATATATACAGAAACCTTTCATCACTCATGGTTAGTGGTTGGGGGAAGACATTTATTGAAAAAACAAATAACGGAAACTTCAAAAATGGCCCTGTTAAGAAGTTTACACCCCCCAGTTTTTAAAACCTTATATTTCCCCCTTTAACATCAATAACAGCTTGAAATTCTCTGTTGTTGTGTGTATGAGGGTCTTTATTATCTCATATGGTAAAACTGCCCATTCTTCTTGGCAAAAAGCCTCCAGGTCCTGTAAGTTATTGAATTGTCTTGCATGAACTGCAGGTTTGAGGTCTCCCCCCACTGGATTGATGATATCAAGGTCAGGAGACTGAGATGGCCACTTTAAAACCTTCACTTTCTTCTGTTGTAGCCAATGGCTGGTTGATATGGTCTTGTGTTTTGGATTATTGTCATGTGTGAACGTCCAAGAATGTCTCATGTGCAGCTTCTGGGCTGATGAGTGTAAATTTTCCTCCTTTATTTTCTGATAACATGCTGCATTCATCCTTCATTTATCAGGTTGGACCAAGTTTCCTGAGCCTTTGTAGCTCACACACCCCCAAATCATCAGTGATCCACCTCTGTGTTTCACAGTAGGAATGGTGTAACTTTCATCATAGGCCTTGTTGACTCCTCTCCATATGGAACAATGTTTATGGTTGTGGCCAAAAAGTTCAGTTTTGGTCTCATCACTCCAAATGACTTTGTTCCAGAAGTTTTGAGGCTTGTCTCTGTGCTGTTTGGCGTATTGTAAGCGGAATATTTTGTGGCATTTGCGTAGAAATAGCTTTTTTCTGGCGACCCGACCATGCAGCCCATGTTTCTCTAAGTGTCTCCTTATTGTGGATCTTGAAACATCAACCCCAGATTTTTCCAGAGGGTCCTGTATTTCAGCTGAAGTTATTTGAGGGTTTTTCTATGCATCTCAAACATTTGAATGAAATGAAATTTTTGTTGGTCTACCTGACCGTGGTTTGGTTTCAACAGAATCCCTCTCTCTCCACTTAATTAATTAGAGTTTTAACAGTGCTTCTCGGCATCCTCAGTTCCTTGGATACCTTTTTAAATCACTGAATCTCTTTCCCCCTGTTCCTCTTGAGAAATGCAACGGTGGCCTTGGAAGTGTGTTTTGGATCATTGTCATGTTGGAAAAGTGCACGAAGGCCAAGGGTACGGAGTGATGGTAGCACCTTCTCTTTCAATATGGAGCAGTACATCTGTGAATTCATGACACCATGAATGAAATGCAGCTCCCCAACACCAGCAGCACTCATGCAGCCCCACATAAGGACACTGTCACCACCACCACCTTTGACTGTCGGCACCGTGCACTTTTCTTTGAACTCCTCACCTTTGTGACGCCGTACGATTTTGAAGCCATCAGTCCCAAAAAGATTTAGTCTTTAATAAATTTGTTAGGAAAAGTACTTTTAGTGCGTGCAAATTCACAAATCTTGTTTGCAATCAATGGCCCACATTTGTGGGAGTATTTTGTAGTACAGTGTCCCATGGAGTATTCTGATTCTGATAAGAAAGTAAAGGTTTTCTGACAAATCTGTTGGGGTGTACTCATTTATGCTTAGCACTGTATATGTATGTATATGGCCCCTCATATAAGTTTTACGAGTATTTTCAATGATGCTTGTAGGGTTTTAGTTTGATGGTTTTTCAACTTACACACTGCTACTCATTTCTACTAAGGAGATTGTTTGTGAAATACCTGTCACATATTGTTCTTATAAGTTTCCAAATCAAACAAGATTCATGGTTCTCTTGCTTAAGACTCCAGGCTTACATGATAGAAACGAAAACCTTTGTTATTTATTTTTTTCCATACAGGCATCTTTGGATGTGTTTAAAATGTATATGCCTTTATCCTCCAGTTGGTGTGGAGAAAATCTACTGCATCCCTGATTTAGTTTACAGAAAAAGAAAAAGAAAACAGACATTAATCAGTTCACAGACTAGGGATGCACCGAAATGAAATTCTATGGCCGAAACTGAATAGCGAAAAAAACGAAAGAAATAATTTTGCCAATTACTAGTACCATTCCAAAGTTCTGATAAAGTACTGATTTAATCCTGGAGTTTCAGGCCTCTCACTTTAGATCATGACGCAAGTTACGTGTCTCAGCATTATACTGTTATTAAACTCATTCTTGTGTTCCACACAATTCAGAAACTTGGATGGTGTTTGTGTTTTCTGATTTGCTGTTGTGATTTGCACTTCAGGGCCACCGTACACCTTCATCCTCTAGTTCCTTTTTCATCCTGTCAGAGTAAAAGAAGATATTTTGGCACATGGCGTCAGACTGTTTTGTTTTTCTTCTCTCTTTGATTCTCTCCCTTTCTCTTCTTCTCGTCCATGTTCAAGTGTTTGTACCTGCACACGATCCTCTGACAAACACAACTGCGCATACATGGATGTGTTGTCACGGTAACAGGCGGCAATGTATGTGGAAAAAGAAAAGCTGACAGTGCAGCTTTCATTTAACAGACTATATGGCCTTATATTGTTAATCTTATTATCATGAGAGGATGTAGTATTTGTCTCTTCAGACATGTGAACCCTGCTCAGAAACACATGGGAACTCAAAAGCACATGCACACACACAGACACACACAGACGAGTATACGTAGTGGACATCCACCCGAAGAAACGCAGAAAATCACTTTTCTTAAGCTCTCCCAGGGCACATCACTAAGGTGCCCATCCTCCCATCTCTGTCCAAATGCTGGCTGCAGGTTTTACTTGTGTGATGACAACTTTCTTTTTTGATCGCGTTTTTACAGGGGTGAAAGTCTTTCGGCCGAATACCGAAAATGCGCTTTTGAGCCATTTTCCGCTGAATATTTACGGTGGCCAAAATTTCGGTGCATCCCTAATGCAGACCAGTGTGCTTTTTGGCTACTCTGGCCCACAATACTCTGCATCCAGTAAACAATGCAATGCTACAACAAATGTGTGGTAAAGTGTCAAAGTTCAAAGATCAATGTTCTTACAAAGCAGTTTGTCCAGACTGTGTGCATCCTGAGTGCAAAGCAGAGACATTGTGGTTCACTTTTAGTTTAGATACAGGACATTTCTACTTGTGCAAATCCTTGACCTGTGGGTCATCAGACCTCGGAGATGTAATGAAGCTCAACTGGAGTAGTCAAAGGCACATGATGCCTTCTAGCGTTTAAAAACAGGTGTTTACGTTCATTTTTCACTTCATCCATTTATCTGATATTTTCACATTCTGATGTTCGTTCACCTTATTTTCAAAGGCAGCTACACATCCATCCATCCATCCATCTTCTTCCGCTTATCCGGGGTCGGGTCGCGGGGGCAGCAGCCTAAGCAGGGAAGCCCAGACTTCCCTCACCCCAGCTACTTCGTCCAGCTCTTCCCGGGGGATCCCGAGATGTTCCCAGGCCAGACGAGAGACTTAGTCTCTCCAGCGTGTCCTGGGTCTGCCCCGGGGTCTCCTCCCGGTGGGACGTGCCCTGAACACCTCACCAAGAAGGCGTCCAGGAGGCATCCTCAACAGATGCCCGAGCCACCTCATCTGGCTCCTCTCAACACGGAGTAGCAGCGACTCTACTCCGAGCTCTTCCCGGATGGCCGAGCTTCTCACCCTATCTCTAAGGGAGAGCCCAGCCACCCTGCGGAGGGAGCTCATTTCGGCTGCTTGTACCCGCGATCTTGTTCTTTCGGTCACTACCCAGAGCTCATGACCATAGGTGAGGGTAGGAACGAAGATCGACCGGTAAACAGAGAGCTTTGCCTTTCGGCTCAGCTCCCTCTTCACCACAACAGACCGGTGCAGAGTCCGCATTACTGCAGACGCCGCACCAATCCGCCTGTCGATCTCTCGCTCCATCCTTCCCTCACTCACTCCGCAGCTACACAGAAGTCAATAAATCACACAGCACATTTTTCTGATTTATTTTCACCCCTGAAAGAAAGCACGGAAGATTTGCACGCCACATTACTCCTCCTGTTTAATATGAACACCAAAGTTATTATATTTGGTAAGTTCTGTTCTGTGGATGGTGCTCGGGGCAGATAATTAATAAAAACATTTATTAGCCCCGCTCTTCAGCACATTTATAATCATGAGTGCTCTCTGATAGAATGAGCTCACTCCCTTATTTCTGAATCAAGCAGACTTCTTTTTGCACTTCTGCAGTGCCAGTGTTCAGATCCTGCTGCTGATAATCGATGAGGAGAAAATTCTGCCCTCGCTGGCTGAGGAGGAGTCTTGAACAGATGCATCGTTTCCTGGATTCATGCACAGACAGAGCCTGGGAGCTGGATTATGAGGGGCCTGCAGGGTGTTGTCTTTGCTCAGAAACCCATATGCACCCTGAAACACACATGCAGAACTTAACCTTACACACACACACACACACACACACACATGCTCAGTGTCTGTGTCAGGGTTGCATTTCTGAGGTCGGTGGGTGAAGAGCGGCATCAATAACAACCCAAACAGTCATATATTATTCACAAACACAGTCTGTTTAAAAGAATCAATATGGATGCTTTAACCGCCCACATGTTGGTGACTCAGTTTACCAAGGCTGCAGAATAGAGTGTGGCAGGGTGAGACCTGTAAAAGGATTCCCCGCTTTGAAGGATGAATAAGCTTTTGAGCTGTTTAAACATGGTTCTATGTTCATATACTTGCTCCAAACAGAGGCTATGAGTAAAGCATATACATTTAAAATCAAACACCAGCAGGGCGTATTTGCTGCCAGTCACCAGTTTGTCTAATAGGCCTCAGAAAGGAACTGGTGTCAAAATTTCTGCTCGGATTTTGTCCTTCTCTTTCTTCTGGATCATTCTCTTTTGTGTGAAGTTGCCTGTTTCAGACCCCTCATACTTTTTTTCTCTGGTGGTGTCAAAAGCATCATTTCAGCATTTTTTAGCAGTTTTCATGAGGTGAAGGATGCAGCAAGAACAGGTGAGGTGACAGAGAAGCTGAAAGGAGCAGGAACAGAGAGGCAGAGAGGCGGACAGTGCTGGAAATAGGCAGTCAATGAGGATGTCAGCATGTGCGTATGGAATGAGGGAAGCAGGAGGCGGCAGCGTGCAGGCTGAGAGCAGCTGAACCCGGATGGTAATGGCGGTAAATGAAAGTGATGAAGCCAAAGCGACAGGGGGTACATTAGGCTGCTCTGAGGTAATACGTTCCAATTGGGAGCAGATGAGTCTGAGTTGGGGTTTATTAGATTCTGAACTCTGCAAAACATCATGAAGAGCCACAAAGAGCAGCTTTGACATCCTTCTCAAAATGTTTGTCTGCAGATTTCCTAAAAGCTATTTTTCATTCTGCTTGTTTTGATCAATATCAGCGCTGGCTCAATTATGTATCCAAACAATTTCTACCTAAATCACAGATGAAGGCATTAAAGCCATTCAGAGTATTTTACACTAGCTCTAATGACTGAGACTGCTTGCTTAGAAGAGGGCAGAGTGTTCAACAGGCTGATGCCAGACGGTCAGTAGGAAGGAGCCATACAGCAGCCATCGAGGACAGAGGATCTGTATATTAGAAGAAATGTGCTGCAAGTTTTCTGCTGATACAAATTCAAAGCATGGGCAAAAGTTCACTGTGTCTCCACCAGCTCCTGAAGTCAGACTGTCCTGGATTCGACAATTTTAACACCCTGATATCAAGCTGTGCTGCCATCTCCACAGTAAGCTCAGGGTGTGATTTGCAGCTTCCATCTTTTACTTTCATTTTCTGTTTTGTGTGTTTTCGTTTTTGCACCATCAATGCATCTGCAGAATGCTTGCTTCAGCTTTTTGCAGCACTTTTCATATTTGAGGTACATCGCAGGTCTTGCATCAGTTTTAGACTTCTGCATTCGTTTTTGAAGTTGCATCTGTATCTCCAAATAAGATAAGATAATAAACTCCAGGACAAAATGATGTTTGAGTGGCTTGTAACAAGTTAAAAAAAAATGTAAAAAAAAATCTGCTACTGGGGAAAGAAAAAAAGTTTCTTGTATTCAGACATCCTCCTAATTTCAAGACACTTGACTAATTTTTCTTACCCCATTGGAATATTTTTTTTGTCTTTTCTATTGGACAAGTACTAAAGCAGAATGGATGACTTTGACTATGGAGTATTAGAATGTGGTTCACACCCTGACCTTCAAATTGTGACACAGTGACATTACTATTGTGCCACAGCCTATGATGAGCCATACACCAGAACCAAAACCTCTACTTATTGGTTCAACATTTCTACGTTCTGTGTACACTACAAAAACTGAAATTGAAGCAAGTCTTTGTTTTGTTTTTAGTATATATTATTATTTTAGACTTAATGTGAGCCACATTTACCAAACCAGTCCAGAAAAACATTTTGTTCCAAGTTATTTAAATACAAAAACAATGCCTGAAAACAACTTAGGGCTAAAAGAAAATTGTTTCTAAAAATAAGACACAAACACTTATATAGATGTCAGTTATTTGCCGTGTAGGATGTGTGTTGTCAGACTTGTCAACCCAGCTTGGCAGAGACAAGGGTGGGTGGCATCTTGTTTGGACTGATATATATATATATATATATATATATATATATATATAATAATCTTTGTCATAGGCTCCCCTTTTCTTACTTTTGACCAGCAGTATCAAACTTTTGGTTTTAATGAGGACTTTTTGTCAATGCCCTCTGCTCTTACCCAGGTCACAGATTTATTCAGAAAATATGGATTATTCTTTATTTTTACTCTATCAAAGAAAGTGTGTCTCCGCTGGAAATGAAATTAGCCCAAAGATATACAGTGCTCAGCATAAATGAGTACACCCCTTTGAAAAGTAAGATTTTTATCAATATCTCAATGAAAAGTTCCCAGAATTTTGACAAAACTGAGTTTCATACAACTTTTATTTTACTCATATGGAAGTAAGATTGATGATATAAGTTTTGAAAATTTTTCACGCGCGGAAGCTGGAAGTGAGTCCTCTTTTCATTGAAACAGAATATTGTCACCCTAAACTGTACATGAATATAAATTGTAATAATTCCCGAAATATGATTCAAGACAAAGGAACAGAGCATCAAAAAAATTAAAACTAGGGACTTTAATTGTAAAACTGTCAGCATAAGGACTGTAAACCAACTGATGAATAAAAAGGCAAACTGAGCTGGAAAGCATGGCGGGTTTGTGAGGGGAAGGGGCCTGGCACTTAGGCAGAGAGCAGCATACAGCCTGACACAGGTACACAGGAGCAGGAACGACGGAATCTCCACACAGAAAAAATGTACATCGGCTATATAATGGCTGTTGTCAATTAATCGGTGACACGCTTTAATTGGCGGGGGCCGATTAATCAGTCAGGCTCTAGTCATATCCCTTAGCTTCCTATCTGAATGCGTAGTAGTTGTTAACTGAGTTTGAAAGTAGGTCCTAAGACATTCTCATTGACTTTCCTCACATTTGAGTCAAGTAACTGTATTTTTTTGTTTTCTGTCATTTGCAATGCAATGTTAAACCTAAACTTAAGTTTCCTATAAGATCATTTAAAATGAAACTCAGATTTAAAGTGGTAAAAGTAAATTGGTCAATTTGCCCCCCAGTGGCTCAATTCACCAACTGATGTGGATCAACTTTCCCCTAAGCAGGGGCAAGTTGACCACATGAAGACATATTTTCATATTGCATATTTTTATTGTCATTTATGCATTCTTAGCATTTATACTGACAGGAAAGATCCTGAAATAAAAGTACATATTTTTGTTTTACTTCTCTATCACTTTCCTTGCTTCGGGGACAGCCGGCAAAAAAAAGGCTGAATTTACCCCTCTCTCCTCTATACAGTACTCTGAAGTCAGCAGATGGAAGAGGATGTCCCCAAGGGCATCCTCCTGTCTCTGGGTTCAAGAAAACATCATGAAGGCAAATGTTCAAGACATATGGGAACTCAGGCCTCCTATAGCCATAGGATATCACTCTGTGAAAATGTTAATAGATGCATAAATGAGGGTGAGGGGAGGGAGCAAAGTCACAGAGAGGATCAGAAGTGTGTCAGAAGGAGTCTAGGGAGGGAGAAGAGGGGTAAAGACTGATGTAACAGCTCTTTCTTTAAAGCTTCCAATTGGTAGTTGTCATTTTTAAGGTTTTTTCCCATGGAAATGTTTCCATCTCAATTTCCTGCATTTTGAATCTCACCGGCCAGCTTTGAGGCAGATCTCTCACCAAAAGAGAAGAAACTGGATGGTGGCATATGGCTGGGAGGAGAGGTAGAGGTGGCGCTGGGCAGTTGGAGTTTCTTCAGTCGGTCAGATGGACTCAATGTC